>CAJNDT010001595.1:0-48731 GCA_905221615.1 Symbiodinium sp. CCMP2592 | reverse complement strand
GAGGGTACGGAAGGTTTAGGGTTAAGAGTCAATGTTCTTTAGTAGTTTATGTTTGGGTTTAGAAGGCAGAGTGCCATAGTATTAGGGGTTTGAGGGTAATGAAAGGGTTAGGGTTAGAGTTTCAGGGTCTTTATTATATTTAGGGTTTGGGGTTAGAAGGCAGAGTGCCATAGTATTAGGGGTTTGAGGGTAATGAAAGGGTTAGGGTTAGAGTTTCAGGGTCTTTAGTATATTTAGGGTTTTCTTTAGTATTTAGGGTTTGGGGCTAGAAGGCAGAGTGCCATAGTTTTAGGGTTTGATAGTATTAGGGATGCACAAATCACGTGAAGTGGCTACGAACTGCTGGATGTTGCGCTTTTCTGCGTTGACCACACTGTCAAGCGAATCACGTGCAGGCGAAGCAGGGTACAGCTGGGTGACGCGACAACGTCTGGCACTCGGCCTTCCCAGCTGCTGGCACTCTGCCTTCCCGCCTCAAGATCCATTAATTATTGCCATTCCAACTTTGCACAAAGCTGGTCGGTCAAAGGTATTGCTCCAGCATCAAGGTCAGGAAGTTCCCCCGGACCACCGAGACGGATGGCAACAAGTGAGAGGGGTTTCATCTGAAGGACAAACTGCCGTTGTTGTTCATCTTCGTCGTTCCAAACATAAACAAAATCACAAACGAGAGAAACGCTCGGCAACTCCAGCGGTTCTTCTCCTTCACCCACCTGATAACACTTCGGGAAGGGGCCTTCGTACCGTCGAAGAAGCCTGAGGCCTCCTGTAATGCGGGAGCCAATACGTGGCCAGTAACGCAGGTAGCGAACCATGATTTCCCAAGGCACGTCGTCATAAACTTCCTTCCATCTCTCAGCTGGTTTCCACTGGTCAGGCGCTTTGGCCAATTTTTCGCAAGCGGTTTTGATCAATATTGGGGAGAGCTCGCCTCTGAAGAAACACTCTCCTCGTTCGATCGGGGCGAAATGCATTGCTCTGGACGGCTACTGTTCAGTCACAAGCACGCACGGCTTCAAACCACATGTGCTAGTTTGTGCGGCTTCCGGGTTGTGGCACTCGAAATGATTGTCCATGTGCTTGCACGTGACAAATTCCACATGTGTGAAAATGCGAACATGTTTTCGCAATCCGTCTTCCCCAAGCAGAAACACACAGTCTCTCGGACGCATTCCAATCTAGCAGGACCCGCTGCCATCAATGCAAGCACACAGACAGACAAACAACTTTTCTTTGCAGCGCAGGATGAATCCTCTAGTTGTTGCCAGGCCTCCTGGTCGGGCCACAACAGGGCCTATGGTCAATGACGTGTTGTCTGGCCTGCGCTTCGGTCATCTTGGAAGCCACACGTCCCCAGTGATAGGGTACGAGGTGGCTCCACTCGCCTTCAATGCCAGACACACATGGGTTCATGTAATGTGACACAACACACAGCAGATCAGGCAACCACATCGAAGCTATAACAAAGGTTCCGAATCTTTCCAAGAGACCGCCGTCTGTCACACGAACTCGGAGAAACCATTTTGCTTTGTCAGTGCCACCAGGATTCGGGTCGTACTTCATCTCACCAGCGATCTTGGGACACTCCGGGCATTGAACAGGTCTCCATACCCCTTGGTAGTCAACACGGTTCGGCCGCCGCTGATGTTGGGGGCCACGGACTGCAACCTCCCGTGGCTCGAGTGCTGGGATAGGCACTGCAGGCACCTCCGGCATCTCAGCAGGAGGGGCTGGCACTCTGCCTTCCTCGGGCTCCACGTGATCATCAGGCTCTGGGACAGGGGTTGCAGCAGGCACCTCCGGCATCTCAGCAGGAGGGGCTGGCACTCTGCCTTCCTCGGGCTCCACGTGATCATCAGGCTCTGGGACAGGGATTGCAGCAGGCACCTCCGGCATCTCAGCAGGAGGGGCTGGCACTCTGCCTTCCGCGGCCTCCACGTGATTATCAGGCTCCGGCTCCACCGGCACCTCAGCATGAGGTGCTGGCACTCTGCCTTCTGCTCCCTCTTGACCACTTTCATCAGGAGGCGCGGGTTGCTTCCTGGGCAACATACGTGGGCGACAAATCTTTCTCTTGGCTTTCCGTTTGGCCTGTGGCTTGGCCTTTGCTTTGGTCTTTGCTTTGGCCTTGCCCTTTGCCTTGGCCTTTGCTTGCTGCGTCTTGATGGCCTGCCAGGTTTGATGCAGCCTTTTGATTCTGCGTTTTCTGACTGCGTCTGAGACCATTTTAAATTCCTGTTTGTCCTCAGCAAGCAGGTCGTCAAGAACCAGCTCATCAACAAAGTCCCCCATGATAATGGCATCCTCATCCTCATCCTCTGTTGAATCTTTGGCTGTCGAATACATAGCCTCAATTTTGCGCATGAAATCCTCATCTTCCGGAAGGTGATGAGAAGCGATCAGGCTCATGAGCTTTGGACGGCGCATTCGTTGCAGCTCCTTTCGCTTTTTTTCGTCTACGTTTCCAGTCTGGGAGATCACATGCTCGTCGAGATTCTGGCAGTCTGCGAGAGTCCGACATGCTTGTGACATTTCCCTCAGTCGAGTCAGCAAAAACAAGCACAGCAAAACTTATATAAGTTTATTGTACTATTTACTGTATGGGTCGACAGTTGACAGAATCCTAAATGAAAACATGTCACTTGGGATGCTGCAAAATATAGGATAGAAGTGACACTGAGCTTGTAGCACAACGACGGAGGCAAATGAAGCCATTCCAGAAGACTGCCTCTGTTTCGATGACTTCCCAATACTGGGGCTCATACAAATGAATCCAGCAGGCCTTGACGCTGGAACCATCCGGGCACTCTGCCGTCAAAACAAAATATATCTCTCCTGTCGACTGGTCCTCATGCTGGACCACTGGCCACATGAGAGCAGCCCAGGTTTTTGCCCCAAGAGAGAGATAGCATGTCAAATCCAAGACATGGTTCAAGATCTTCAAATGGGCTGCAAGGCTGCTAAACTTCCCAGCACGCAAGGGAACATGCTGAGATGCCAGTCTTGCATCATTGTAGTGAATTAGCCATGACCACGCAGCTGATGCTCGTTCGAGTGTCTCTTCTGACAGGGTGTTCCATGTCTTGTCGCCGACAATCTCGGTATACTGTGACGGCAGCTTGTGGACACATCCTCTGAAGAACAACTTTTGGCGCTTCCTGTCCACATTCCAAAACTCCCTTTCAAAATATTCCCGTTTGACTTTTGCCGGATGCCTGATTGAACGGCTTTCAAAGACGTTTGAATTCGCGATCACAGTTTGAATCGTGGAGTATGTTTGCTTGCGGGTTTTGTTCAACAAAGAATCATTACGAATCTTGTTGTGCACATCTTCCACAATCTTGTTGTCTGGCAGCGTCTGCACCAGAACACTCAGCAGGTGGGTTGCAGGGCATGCTGGTACCGATATTGTTACAGTCCTTTGAGCTGGCACTCTGCCCTCTTGCCCGTCTAACAAAATGTCACCAACTCCGGCCCCGTCATCTGCTTCTTCAGGCACAGAATCCTCCATCTCCCCGTCCTGCTCTGTGTCAACATCATCCACGACAATGTCTTCTGACCCCGGAGGCGCCACTTCATATCCCTGTGCCTCCAATGTGTCCAGAAAAAGTCTCGAAGGATGGCTGCTTCCAACTTGCAGGTCTGTGAAGAGTTGCCGGGCATGAACACTTGGAGTGGACCGTGCCAATGTCGACTCCAACCTCAAGAGTGATGTGTGATGGCCCTTTGCCTTCAAAGCCGTGATCGTCCGAATTTCTGCATCAGGTGACAGCAATCCCGCATAGGCATCTGGTGGAAGGGAAAAAAGACTGCAAGTCCAGACCCTGTTCATCAGCAAATGCAAGCTCAACATCATGATTTTTTCTGCGGGCTCGTGTAAATCAGTATCCAGATGCTCCTTCCACAACTCGGTCTTCTGCAGGTTGGAGACAATCTGCAACAAATGTTTGTCTGCTTTCCAGGCATCATTCACTGTCATCAACTCGGCATAACCTCGACCATCCTGCGGCGATTTAACGTTTTTTACTTGTTTCCCATACCATGTCCACAACGGTTCGGTCACTTTGTACAATATCTTGGCGTGATCGAAAAGGTCTTCTGTCATGAGATAGTATGCCAACTTGAAGCCCCCCATGCTGGCTTTCAACAAGCTGAGTTCTTTCCGTGGATCAGTGGCACGACCAGCCTGTGACAGCTTTTGCAAATCACCCAGTGCATCTTCCTGCCTCTCACCATTGTCCGAGTCCGGCACTCTGCCTTCGGACTCTGGCACTCTGCCTTCGAAGAGCTCCTTGCCCGATTGTGTATTCGCCGAGTTGGAATACAGGCTGAGTCTTTCCCTTGAGCAAGGGCTGAAAGATTGATCTTCACCGAAATGATTAGCCAGCAGCATTTTGAGGACATGAAACTCATGAAGTTGCTCACAACATAGCTGGTTCCAGCTGAGCCATCTGGAGGATTTCACCAAGCTGCCCTTCTTCATGAAGGATTCGACATTTGCAAGCATATGTTCAATCTCATGCTCGTCACCGGATAGCTGCCTGTCTAAGTCATAGGCAATCTTATCTCGAAAAGCGTCCCACAACAAGCTTCTGCTCGGTGCTGTGCAGGAAACAAAACTCGCCAGCATTTCCTTCTTCTGCTGGTAGAAACCACCACTTCCAAAGGGTTTATAATTCAGGGCAAAGATGTAAGAGGAGTGAAGTTGTGCTTTCAGGAAGAGTCCTTTGAGGCATCTCGACATGCTGTTTTTGAAATCTCGAATTGCCCTGTGAATCTTGTCACATTTCACATGAATCATGTTTTCACGCATAGCATAGGCCATGCCAGCAAGTCCGATGCTGCCCTGGTCAAGGCCCAAGACCAGCAGTGGAATGTTCAGCCACCACTTCTCTGACTCTGGCAAGACGGGGAGCACATTTGTGATCTCTCCATCCTCAGACATTGTCTTCAGAAAGGAGACATGATGAAAAGCTGGTGGCACTCTGCCTTCTGGCACTCTGCCTTCTGGCACTCTGCCTTCAGCCGGATCCGGATTGTCCCTCAACCACTGAAAACAGCGGTCAATGTCATTGTCTTCTTTTCCAACTTGGAAAACCACCCTGCTTTCATATCTTTTCACAGGCCTCTGCCCAAGAGAGGGGGCGATCTTGAACGAGCCCAAATCCATTCGCCCTCTGTGCAAAATCCAGATTTGGTGACTGATCGCTTGAAGCTGCCTGAATGCAGCAATCCTTTCCAGCTTCTTTCGCTTTGATATGTGAAGAAGCAGGTCGTCGTCAAACCGGCCTTGTGGAGAAACTTGTCCAGTCTTCATCACTTGCATGGGTGCAAACACTGCAGCAGAAATCTCATTCGCCCAAGCCACTGTCACAAGACAATCGCTGGTGCTGTGAGTAGACCCATCGGCGATGAAGTTGATTTGTCGACAGTGCTGCATAGCCGTGATAGCTCTCTCCTGGTACAACCGATTGATTCGAAGCTGCCACTCGTCACAGCTGGACTCAGGCACACCTGAGCTGGCAAGTCAAAGAGCGATCGATTCGATCGCTGCAATCGTTGAGATACAAAAGTACAACTTGGACTTCAACACTATGCGCAAGCAACACCATTCTTCGGCCTCCCATGGAAGAGCTTGGGTCACCGAGGCTACGTCATTTTCGGGATGGGCCACCTGGCACGTTAGCGCATGTGTCCAGATGTCATAGCCAGATGCCCGCTGGCCGTTGGCCCCAACCCCCCCCTAGACTGCGGGACCCCAGTGCCCTTGCCCTCGCTCCACACCCGGCCAACAGTGTGTCGGTAGCTGCCAACATTGGCGGGCATGCAGCTGCCGCTTGGTAGAGCAACATACACCAAACCCCATTCTGAACATGTTGGCACTCGTGACAAACACAACCGAACAGCAAGCCGAGCAAGGTTCTCTGCTCAATAAGACAAACATGTCCCAAGAACGGACGGCCTCCCTTCTTTGTTCGGAACCTGGAAGTCTGGCCCGGACAACACGATCCGAGGTCGCAGAAAATCCAGCTAGGTAAGGCAACCTTGAGGAGGTTCGACTGACACTCTAATTACTGTACTTCTGCTCGATATTTGGCCTCCCATGTTTCTGAGGTGGACACTCGGGTGCCGAGCTCGGACCCAGCCAGCACGTTGGCATATGTGTGACTGGCTGTCATCACCAGGTGTCCGCTCTGGTGGTTGGCCCCACGTCCTCGATCGGTTCCTTCTTCCGCGGTCCGCCAGAGCGACCCCATGCCCGGCCATCGGCATGCAAGCGCGGCTGGTGAATCAAAACTGGACACACCGCGACTTGTTGGTAAGGTTGGTGTGACAAAGAATTCACTATAATCTTAAACAACTGGCTAACAAAACAACCTTCTACTATGAATGAGACGGAGGAACACACCAGCTCAACAACACAGCCATGTCCCAAGAACGGCCTCCCTTCTTTGTCCGGTATTGCTTCCGGTGACTTGCATGACTGCTTCGATGTCACCAGGTCACAGCCCCAGCCGGCGCATTAGCCCATGTGCCCGGCTGTCATCTACCCCCTGCCCCTGGGATAGGTTGGCCTCAAGGCTGTGACACAGGCAAACCGAACGCCTCACACATGGCCAATGTTGTGGGGAGCAACCCTGGTGGGGCAGGGGTTTACTCCTTAGGTAAGGCAACACCGAAGAGGTTCGACTGGCACTCTGCCTCGGCACTCTGCCTCTGTCGTCGATCCAAGAGAACAGAAAAGCATGTGCTCAGCAGAAAGAGATATAGCCTAATCATGGGTTAGCGGCCTCCCCCATTTGCTGAAATCCACCCCACTCGGCCAAGGTGGGTCGCCATGCTCACAGGGAATATTAAGATGAGAGCGCTGTGCCGGATCCCGATCCCGTCGCAGCTGTTGCTCAGCAGGCCATTTGCACACATGCGCTGTCAAGGATCCCGGAGACTTGCTTTGCCTCGGCGTAAACATCGCCCGCAACGCGCCGATAGAAACAAACCAGGCACAGGCTAACATCACCACCGTGAGTAGCAGGCTCAAGGCACAGCTGGCGGCTGGGGTAGTGGTAACTTACAGTAGGATGCTATGCTGCCACTACAGTTACAGGCCATGCCAAACGATCAACGATAGACCTGATCCCAGGGCCACTTGCGCGCAAAAGTGAGCACAGGCAAGAACTGAAGAAGGCACTATCTCACCCTTCTCTTTACAACACAACTCAAGCGGCCTCCCTTTTAGGATCTCACCGGGGGGGGAAGGACACCCCCGCCCCCCATTTAAGCCACCCCCAGCAGGCGCATTAGCATCGCCCTGCTGTCATACCCCTCGGGCTGTAGGGGAGTTGGCCCCAAGGGTGGCCGCCACGAGGCCACGCAGGCGTCAGTGGCCAAGCTTTCAGCTCCGGATGGATCGCTGCCCCCAACACGGCCAACAAGATGGAACCTGGCAGGTCTCTAGTGCCCCCTCGGCCAGCCCGCTGCTCAGGTTTAGGTCGGGCAAGCGAATCGACAAGGACGTTTATGATCAAAAGCAAGCACAGCAAACCACTAAACCCTACTAAAAAACCCTTAGAAGTTTTACTGGCACTCTGCCTTTGGCACTCTGACTTTCATAAATTTGATCACAACCTGACACTTAATGACTACTCACTCGATTCGGCCTTCCATGTTGCGCACTCGGTCGATCAACAGTTCAAGAGCCTCCCCTGCTGCCACCGAGTGGGTCATCATCTCGCACTGACTACTGGCTAGCCAGAGCGTGCAGAGACATAAATGGGGGCTCCCAGCAGGCACGTTAGCCCATGTGTCCTGCTGTCATAGGGATCTGGTCAGCAGATCCCCGTTGGCCTCAAGAGCCCGAAAATCCCAAACAGCGGCCCGCCACACCCGGCTAACGGTGTGAACTACAAGCTGCCCTGCACTAGCGAACCCTCAGGGAAGTGACCCCGGCTAATGGTGTGCGACTATAAGTTGCCCTGCACTACGTTCTCCCCTCAGAGCCCTGTGCGAGACACAGCGAGTCCTGGGTAGCGGCCACACACATGCCTCCACATGCCGGCAAGCGAATCGACAAGGATTTTCTGATCAACAGCAAGCGCAGCAAACCACTAAACCCTGAACCCTTAGAAGTTTTACTGGCACTATGCCTTTCATAAATATTAAATGCACAACCTGACTTAAGCATCCCTTTCTGTAACGGCCTCCCCGGCGTCTTTGCAAAGACGAACGTGCTCTGACAGTCATGCGGACCGGAGACTTAGGCCACCCACATTCGGCCGAGATATGGGGTCACCCCGCTCTGCCATGGGGATATCAGGCGAAGGCTCTCAACGACCACTAGCAGCTGCAAGCATTTGCCCGCGCTATGCTTATGCCGCCCTCTGCTCGCAAAGAAGCAGCACGTCGTGGTCGTCGTGGTGCCATCCCAGAGTTCGCAGCGGATACTTCTGCCCCCGACATTACCTTCTGCTGGACTTGGCCAACAGCTTGGCGCAAGAGCCGAACGTCGGGTCGGCCATGGCAAGAGCGGTAGTCGAATTTAGTTCGCCTGTGGCGCGGGTACGTGGCATCAAATGAATGTGTGACAAAGAATTCACTAATCTTAAACAACTGGTTAACAAAACAACATTCTACTCCATATCAAATCACCAAGGAACCATGCAGGTCGCTGCGTTCGTCCTGGTTCTTGAGACTGAGGGCTTGTCGCAAAGAGGTCCCACTTTTTGCAGCGCCCTCTAGCAACTTCCAGATGCTTTTGATGTCCACAGTCTTTTTCAATGGAACACGCTTGCCCAGAATTGCCCTGCGAGACGTCACAGGCACACCAGCATCATGTACACTCAAGTAGTGCCCAATGACATACACCTGGAGGCCGGCTGACAATGTCTCGGACAGACACTCATGTATGTGCATGCAGGCATTCAAGACTGTCTTGGCAAATCCATGAGCCTGCCCCGACGGTTGAAGCGCTCTGTGTTTTTTTGCCATGGTTGCAAAGGCGATGATGTCGTAGATGCTAGTTTCAACCTCCTCCCAATCTCGTGGCACTCTGCCTTCAGATTCATCTCGGAGAGATGAAGACAGAGTCCTTGCATTGAACATAGATTCCCAAAGCTGACGCAAAGATCGGGACGTGTTGCCTGCCAGCGACTTCATCATCCAAGCGGCAAAGCCTGACACCAACCCAGATGATTGAAGAAACCATGACACTCTGCCTTCATCCAACTGCATGACCAGAGGCTCATCACTGATAGTTTCACACACACGTACCATAGCATCCTTCAGTTTGCTCTTGTCCCATTCCCTGTGGGCGTCTGTCCTTGTGTCGAAGGATGCTTGCAACATGAATCGGGCCAAGGCTGTGGAAGATGCCACATCCTCCTGCACAGCATCAGGGTTTGGCACTCTGCCTTTTTGACTTTGCACATGTGACCCCCAGTTCGCATCCAAGGGGGTCTTCCTGAGAAGATCACTGAAGAAGTTGTACCATTTGTGGTACTGTCGACGTTCTGAGCCGTTCCTGTTGCTCTCATCGAAAAACAAGTCCAGACGCCACCACAGTTCGACCTGTGAGAGCCAAGCTGCTCTCGCTGGCAGTTTTGCATCATTTTCCAAGTTAAGCAATTGCCCATCACGGAGCAATAGCATGACCCACAGTTTCAGAAGCATCACCGAAATCCTCCAAAGCAACAATGTACTTGAATCTTACTAAATACTGACACACACCTGCACTTGTGTAACAAGCCCCAGTTCACAACACATTGAATTCTTAAGAAATCAACCCAAAGACTCACGATGACATGTCAGCAGCCACATCATGTCACTCGAACTTGAGACAGGAAACTAGCGCAGATGGCACTGAACTGACAACCACATGGAATGATTAACACAGGCCACCGATGCCTGCAACTGGAGGTCGAGACACCAGCCAGGTCATTGCCACCTGCACGACAGCAGCATACGAACTGAGACAATACCGACAAACACATCTGATCACGGGGTGACTGAAGCTCTCTACATTTTCATTGCACAGCTGCACCAGCTCGGATCACTCAGATCCTTCCACGAGGCGGCGAGGATTTTCCTCGGCACCTCGTGGAGGGAACGGACGGGGTCCAGGGCTCAACCCAGTCCCAACATTGGAAAACAGAATACCAACAAGACAGAATGTCGAAAGATGAAGCAAGCTCATTTAACTCTAGAGAATTATGGCACTCTGCCTTATTGGCACTCTGCCTTCAGCTACAATTCATGTTGGGACATCCCTCATCATATGAAAGGCCACAGCCTTGCCGAACTCCGGGTTGTACTCCTCTGACACCTGAAGATCTTCAGGACGACCGGTGAACTTCTCACCATCTCGATCAACGCAACCAGCACTTCCTCTGACATGGGAAGGATAGCTGCGCCGCATACCATTGATGTGCTGACAGTTGCTCCACAGTTGAAGCGGTTTCAGGATGGGCTGGCCGAAGGCACCACCATAGGTTTTGACCTTCATAGCCTGGATCATTCCCATGACACGATCGACGAGTGGAATGTCGAACAGCATGCTGGAGCAAGGCTGCTCGATCACAAACCGGTTGTCATTCAAAGCCGCGAGCAAAGTAAACAGCAGCGTCACATACATGAAACGATTGCCTTCTTGGCATGCCAGCGATCGCTCAGGTTCTCCCATCCAGTCATTGGCAATGGACCTTCCAGTACTGTATTTACAGAGTTGGACGAAGGAAGAGCATGGAGTTCCAAACCACACCAGGCCGTGTTTGTGTGTTTGACACACAGCATTGACAGCCAGGCGAAGTCCTCTCACAGAAAGAATATCATGATCTGTGCCGTACCTGATGTCCAAGGCTAGCCCCTGCCAGCCAGCACGGAGCATCTCCCGACTGAGGTTGCCCTGCCCTGCAAAGATCTCCAGGAAGTGGAACCTGGCACTCTGCCTTATGTTCCGCTTCCAATGACAAAAGTTGATGAGGAATCTCATCTGTTTCTTCCATGGCCACGAAGTCATGATGGGAAAAGTTTCTGATAACATTTGTTGCCAGATTGATATCATCCAGGAAAACCCACTGGCTTCAAGAATCACATCATAGTTGCACTCAGGCAGAACTTCATAAGGACCTTCATTATGGAACTCCAGAAGCGACGGGTCAACTTCGCAAAGGCGCAGAACATCCTGTCCTCTCGAAATGGCCAAGAATCTCTTCTCCAGTGCGATGTTTGCATCAAACTGCCGCCGAATGTCTGCTAACAGTCTTCTTCTTGTTTCAGCCGGGTCATCTGCTGCTGCAGACATGGCACTCCGAATTGCACTTTGCATGGCACTCTGTCCTATCCGCAAGAAAGTGTAACACCTTAACCTCAAGGGTGTTCGAATTAACAACGTAATTGTGAACCAGCACATTCAGCAGTTGACACACTTGTGAGTCGATTGATCCATCACAACACAAGGATGAGACAGACATGATGCAATCACTCGTTGAAATTCACATGTGGCATAGTTGTTGCAGACCATGACTTCATGCTCAAGCAATCAAATACAGCACTGCCAGACCCTCACTCGATTCTCGTTTTTCTGGTACCGCACACAGCAGTCCATCCATATCACTCGACGATTGCGAGACCACCGAGGTGGCAGCCACTTGTCAGGCAGATTCTGCACTGGCACTCTGCCTTCTATGCAGTCTTTGCTGGTGAGCTAAAATAATCAGTCTTCCATCTGACAAACAGCATTAGTGGAAGAAGCCTCAGAGTCGGACTCCTCACCTTCCTCCATCACATCTGAGGGGGCTCCATCATCCGCTGAGCCGCGCTGACTCCAGCCCGGGTCTTCTTCTGAGATGTGCCCATAATCAATACCCAAACGACCCCGCCCTCCAAGCTCACCAAGACGAACATCTAGAACACCTTCCTCAATCACATCTGAGTCTGAGGCGTGAATCTCACCTTCGGCACGAGCTGGCCCAGTCAACCAGGCATCCGGGCGAGATTCCAAACGAAAAAAAATTTGACCACGAACTCCACTTTCGAACTCATCTGGCACTCTGCCTTCCGGCACTCTGCCTTCTGGCACTCTGCCTTCAGTAGCTCCACTGTTGGCATTATTGTTAGGGCCAGGATAGCCATTTTCAGGCATCGGCCTTGGCGGCACTATTGGTGGCGGCGGGTTGTCTGGAGCATTGAAACACATGGCACAAATTCGCCGTCCCAACTGCCGACGTTGCATCTCTTCAGGGGTCAAGTTCTCAAGGGTGACCAGAACAATGCGGCCCTCCCTAACAGTAACCACATCCGGCTCGAAGTTGATCATGATCGGGGTCTCCATAATGTCCAACGCTTCTGCCACAGCTTGGGCAATCTCAAACTCATGTCGCGCAGGGGCGGGAGGTCTTGGGAAAGGTGGCTGATTCACAGGTGTTGGCGGCGGCGGACCCCTGGGTGGCCCTGGCACTCTGCCTTCCGCCCCACCGCCTTCTTCACCAATGCCATTCACACCGGTTGGCGGCACTCTACGAGGCCGTCGCTTCGGAGTCCTCACCCGGCCGATCCTCCCCGCTGCTGCCGGTTTGGCCTTCGGTTTCGGTGCCATGGTGCTTAACTTTAAATATCTTTGATCCAACAAGCTGCAAGCAACTATATGTGTTGGATAGTACGAACAGGTACTAGAAGTTGATTGTCATGTCCGTTTCAATACCACATGCAATAGGTTCCACTGGACGACACAAGCATTTATGCACATGATCATTAGATTAACACATATTTGAAGACAGAGTGCTATTAATAGATGATGTAGTTTAATGTTCGAAAGCAGTATGCCCAATAATAAGTGTATGCATATAATCCATACATATATCTATATGTATGTATGTATGTTATACATATACCTAGGTCTATGTGTAAACTTACCACACACAGTAACGGTTTAGGGTTTAAAAGAGCTTCAGGGTTTTAGGTTTTAAGGAGGTCCATGGTTTAAAGGTACTTCAAGGCAGAGTGCCACCTAGTTTATGCTTAATCATAAGATGTGTTACTACTCGTAGGGATTTGGTTGGGTTAGCTGGACTGTGCCGATTCAATGGGATTCGATATTGTATAACTAGCTCCCAAGATTCAATAAGCTCCAACAAGACTTTTGGGAGGGGATGCTACATGTGTGCAATTGTCTGGTACAGGGTCGGTGTGCCTTCAAAACGTGATGGCCCGAACACTAAGATTCAATAAGATTTTTTCGGGTAGTCCACAATCCTGCAAATGTCTTCTAAGATTCAATAAGATTTTTTGGGCGAGCTGGAGGCTGTGTCCCTTGTAAAACCGATAAGATTCAATAAGATTCAATAAGATTCAATAAGATTCAATAAGATTCAATAAGATTCAATAAGATTTTTTCGGGGTAGGCCACAATTGTACAAATGTCTTCTAAGATTCAATAAGATTCAATAAGATTTTTTGGGGCGATCTGGAGTCGTGTCCCTTTTAAAAATGATGGACCAATAAGATTCAATAAGATTCAATAAGATTCAATAAGATTCAATAAGATTCAATAAGATTCAATAAGATTTTTCCGGGGCATGCCACAAGTGTCACAAATGTCTTCTAAGATTTTGCAGGGCCTGTGGGGCGGTATGGGGATGGTGTCCCTTCAAAGGCCATATGTTTTTTTAAACACGGATGCACCCCATTGCAGACTTCCGTGGTCCTTTGTTGGGTCCCTCCCAACTGGTGTTCTAGGACAGGTTGGATCCTGCCTTTGGCGCGGATTTGTCCACAGGCATCTGCAGTATCCTTGTGAAATCGACAGACCGCCTGGGATTACAAAGAGACATACATTCCTGATGGCATAATGCAACACAAGGCAACACAATCATGTCAATACATAATGATCATGGAACACATGTTACAACCCATGGCACTCCGCCTTCAGAAACATGTCTGTGACAATGGCATTGCCACACCTCCAAAATTAATAAGACTCGAGGCCACATCACCGACAACACATACACATGAGCCAGTTATTGTGGCACTCTGCCTTGTTACCGAGCCACCTTGTCGACGCAATCAGTCCACCACGGGGTCGTTGACCTCAGGAGCTTCCTCTTCACGAGTGCGGTCGTCAACGAGTTGAGCTTGTATTTCCTGAACGATTGCGTCCACATCATTAGCATCATCTTCGACAGGAACAGGGGCATTGCTTCCCGTGGACCCCCTCGGACCCAAAAAGAACCTTGCCATAGAGGCTGAGCTCGCACACTTGAGAGGGCAAGCGGTGGCCTTGTTCCGCCCGGTCGACTCACAGTATCGATTGATACATTCGCTGTGAAAGAGGTGGCCACACGATAGCGCTTCCAATGCCTGCATTCCAGGGAAGCAACAGAAAAAGACACGTCATGTGAGAGGTACTGTTCTGAGGATTAGTGGAATGTACAAACAGGACAGGCACCACTATCAATGGTTCATTAACCAAAGGCAAACGAAACCAGCCTGCCTGGCCCGGGTGCATCTCCGAATGGCAAATGACACAGAGGTCCTGGTTCCACCGGTTCGCAGGTCTGCTCGACTCATTCGGAGCATCCTCCTCCTCCTCCTCAAAGAAGGCACTGTCGTCGGCCTCGCGCTCGACCTCGGCCTCGACCTCGGCCCCGGCCTCGACCTCGGCCCCGGCCTCGACCTCGGCCCCGGCCTCGGCCATGACCTCATCATCGACCTCGACTGCGACCTCGTCCTGCGACTCTGTGTTTGGTGCCGTCGCCCTGGCCTTGGACTTGGCCTTGGCTTTCGACTTGCCCTTGGCTTTTGCTTTGGCTTTCGACTTGGGTGTCGCAAAGGGCACAACGGCATTCACGTCAGCACCAGCTGTCGAGTCACTGTTCGTGGAGGTGTCTGGCCCTGGCAACTCAACTGTTTGAGGTGCAGTGGTCACTTCTGCAGGAGGCATGACGATCTCCTGATCGGGCCTGATCTCTGCCTCTGCCGGCGCTAGACCATCGTCATCCATGGCAGGAGCATTCCCATCAACTGGCACTCTGCCTTCCACAACCCTCGGCACTCTGTCTTGTTCACTTCCTGCAGCCTGGCTGCCTTCGGTTGCCTGGCTTGCATTGGAACCCGGAACGGCATGAGGGGAGGCAGGCGGCTGTTGAATCGGCACTCTGCCTTGTTCCCCAGCCGGGCTGCGACCCACAGCCTGGCTTGGATTGGAACTAGGAGCAGTCGTTGGCAAAGGACCAGAACGGACCACGTCTGGCACTCTGCCTTCCGACGGCGGAACCGTTGGCGGGGCAGCTGGAGCAGGACTCGGATTGAAACTGAGACGTCCCTGCGTCTCAGTGGACTGCCTTGCTCTCGCTCTACGCCTGGCATAGGTCGTGACATCCTCGGTCATCCATGTGGACTGCCATCCACACTCCAAGGCAACCCTGTCAACAGAATGCTCAGACATATTCACCCCCATTCCCAGAACCGGTTTGGCTATGCGGTTCCAACTGCTGCTATCGCAGAGGGATTGACGCTTATGGGCATTCGCACATCGCTGACCAAGCAAGCTGTATTTGCTATCGACCCTGAGTTCACTGACCTTTGTGGTCGGCTTCAGATTGGTCAATATGAAGAGCAGTTGCAGCGCTGTTTGTTGTGGCAGGTCAGCCGTGACCGCAGCATCCCATGCACTATGAACTCGCTCGAGCAGAGCTTTCACCTTCACCTCAGTCAGTAAGGCTTATCTAGGCTTTGTGGGGGGAGGGTTCAGGGATCATTGCTGACCTTAGGGATACTCTGTTGATTGACAAGCAGCCAGAGGGATCGAACGCAATGTCGTGGCGCTTCTCGGGATTGCATCTGCATCGGTAGTGGACGTTGCCAGCCGATCAATCCCGATCGTTGCTGCTTGCCTTGCTCTGTTCTTCTTGGTTTCCTTACGAATCCTCCTCACTTCTTGGTCTTCTGATTCCGACGAGGAGGAGTCGTTGGCACTCTGCCTTGATTCACCCACAGCAGCCATCTGCTGCTGTTGCTGCATTTGCTGCATCTGCTGCATTTGCTGCATCTGTTGCTGCTGCTGCATCTGTTGCTGCTGTTGCAACATGAAAGGGTTCATCATGGCCAGTGGGTTGTTCATTCCCATTGCTGGGTTCATTGCCCCCGGCATTGGGAACATCATCTGATCACTCACACGAGCGCTCTTCCTCGACTTTCCCATTGCTCTCGGCGACTGTCTCTGGCACTCTGCCTGGAAGCACCACTGCAGCACTAAGGGACTCGATCTTGAACACACATATGTTGATTGCGGCCAGGTCAAGAAATTCTTGCGCATCCACTCACTAGTCACTAGAGTCCGTACACACTACGTGGCATGGTCCCATCAACGGCCAGATAGCAAGCGTTTCAGCTTCCACAACTCACAATCACTTGCATCATGCATTCCAGCCTTGCCATAGTAGCCAACCACCTTGGACGCCAGCACCTGAAAGGTTTTATGGGGCTGTCACAGGAAACCAAGGTTGAACCAATCAATTCACAGGCACAGTAATTAATCCATCGAGTTACTGCCGACATGACTGTATGCATAGGCATCGTCTTTGTTTTCCAAAACGGCAAGCTGAAATGTGCCAGATCAGACGGACTGCAAAAGTGACAACATTCAAACGCCCCAAGAAATGCGATTTCACATTGGCACTCTGCCTTTCCGGCACTCTGCCTAGTGACAGCGACACAAAAATGAATCTGAACAGGCCACACTGTTTGGTGGCACTCTGCCTTAGTCACACCGAGAACTCTCTGGCACTCTGCCTTGTGAAAGTCCCCAGTGCCCAAGGACGAATGGGATGAAGAAGAGGAGGTCCACTAGATGGCTTTGTTTTGGCAACACAATTAATAAACCTACTCGTTCAGCTCAATCATTGACACTGATCAATCCTGAAAGCCATCTGCAGTTACTCCCCAATCAGGAACGAAGTTCGCAGTGGTCTGGTAAACATCCACATACTCTTCATCTTCCGATGGCGGGACATCATCACCCATCTGGCTCACCGCGTCTAGGTTTTCCCCCCTTGCCTTCTGTTCCAGCTTCTTCTGACAATACACAAGCATGGTGTAATTGTAAGCATCCCAAATCTTGCAGGACAAAGGCACAATCCAGCTCTGCAGGTCTTTGGGCCTGAATTTTTCCTTTGAGATGACATCTTCCGTCGTATAAACCTCAACGAGTCTCTTGGAGGCCTCCCACCAGTGCCAGTATGTCAGATGTTTTCCCTTGACTCGATCACGGCCATGAACTGGCGGAGTGACATTGAACATGCACTGGAGAATCTGCTCAATGACCGCCACCCCAGTTTCCCTCTGAAGCCACAGGTGCCAGTCCCCAGGCTCAGAATTGTTTGGAATCTCCTTCATGCCCTGGTCACACAACAGATCCCAGACAACCACAGTTTTCGAGCCCTTCGACCGAAAGTCATTCCACACCATTTCCTTTCTCTCCATTGGCAAGTTATTCTTCTCGCATTCTCGGACTGTGATCTCATGGACAGCCATGAGCAGCTGGGTCATGACAGTCGCAGTCTTGCTGTTGAACTTCCGATCGTTGTGGTGGGGGTTGAACGGCTGATCTTGTGGCACCGGTCTCGCCATACGTGCCCGATTGGCGAGGCGGCCCACCTTCGAAGTCGTCACCGCCCTGTGACTGCATGGCAGCATTCCCCGCAACGCTCTGAGAGTTTTCTCCTCCTCAGTCTCTGGCTGCAAAAGCTCGGCTGGAACCTTGATCTTGTTTTGACCCCTTGGCACTCTGCCTTGGGGGTCCGTAATTCCGAGGTCCTCCTCCGCTTCCAAGAAAGGCTTCACCTCTCCAGGCACTGGCGCAGTCGCACTCTTGGGGTTTGCGGCAGCCTTCGGGCTCGGGTCCACATTCATAGCCTCCAGCTCGTTCATGACCTTGGCGACGACGGCATCGTGCTCGCTCTCAGTCACCCGGGTCTCCGGTACAGAAGGCATCGGCTCATCTTGCTCCTCTCGGAGATGGTCCCCTAGTACCATTGTTGCTTGGCTGTCACCCTCATCCTCGTCCAAGCGATCCGGGTCGGGCTCCGCCTCCATCTCAAGCGGCGGTTGCTCATCCTGCACCATAACCTCGACAAATTCCATTTCATCGTCCGACGGATCTTGCACAGGCTCCTCCTCTTCCACCACAACATCAACCAAAGTGTCCTCCTCCTCGGCTTCCACCTCCTCCTTGGGGTCCAACCATATTCCTCCCTTCTCCGTCTTCATATGCCGCAAAAAAGCAGGATGAGCTTCGCCTGGACGGCCCTTTCCAACAAGGTGAGTAGGGATATTGGGACGGCCCTTTCCAACAAGTGGCACTAGGGCTGGACGGCCCTTTCCAACAAGGTCAGTAGGGATATTGTCCTCCACTGGCACTCTGCCTTTGTGGCCCTTTCCGGCAGGCTTGCCCTTTTGGGCGAAGTAAGCTGCTTTCCCGATCGGGACGGCGTCGCCCTTGCTTTTCAAGCCCTGGGCCTTTGCCACCCAGGCCGGCTCAGCGCGTCGGCCCTGCGGAACGAAATTGGAGCCTCTTGCCGTATCGTCAGCATACTCGGCAAGTTCCTTGGCGAAATCCTGCTCGTCCATCCTTTGCTTTTCCGTCATTTCAGCAGGAGCACTTGCCGACATAAACTGTGGCTTGGAACCAACAGGCACAGGCTGTCCGTCGCCGAATTTCCTTTTGGCAGGAGGCTGCTTTGCCGGCGGGGGACCCATCGGCTCTGGCACTCTGCCTTGCTCTGCCGGCGGGGGACCCATTCGGCACTTTTCTGGCACTCTGCCTGCTTTGCCGGCGGGGGCGGCTTGCACTCTTGGCCGGGAATTCGGCTCGGGATTCGGCTCATCGTCATGCCAGGCATCGTATTCGTCCTGGATGACGGGCATTCTGGCCGTTCTGCCCCAGCGATGTTGCTGCTGCTGGTGGCCAGGAGGAGGATGAGCTGGTTGCACCGGCCCCCTGCCAGGAGGAGGATGATCTGGTTGCACCGGCCCCCTGCCAGGAGGAGGATGATCTGGTTGCACCCTGCCAGGAGGAAGTGGTTCCCACTCCTGCTGCCAAGGGTGATCAGGCAGAGGCCCAGCATTTCGCAGCGGTCTTACTGGCACCTGCCACGGAGCAGGAGGCCTCGCCTTTTGCTGAGGCGGTTTATGCAAAGGCGGGCGGGTCCCCCCTGGGAGGAGTCCCTTCAGGATGATGTATTGCTTTGCCTTTGCCTGGCACTCTGCCTTCTACTGGCACTCCTCCTTTCATGCCTTTGGCTTTTGCAGTCGCAGATCCAGGGGGATCCCAGGGAGGTGTCGAATCCCAACACTGAGGTGGCGGAGGATTCGGCGGCGCAAGTGCCTGCGGCTGAATTCTGCTCATTACTGCCCTTGTTGCCTCGACCCTCATTTGCTGGCATTGTTGCATCAAGTCCAGACCCTGCTGGAACTTTGCTTCCAGATTCTTGCACAACTTGTACAGATCGGTACACCATTTCACCAGTTCTCCACTTATTCGGTCCATAGTCCGTTTTGAATTTTTCGCCAGCGGCAAGCATCTTCTTCCAGACCTCTGACGCGTACTCGGAGACGGTGGCGCTGTGGTTTGAGGGAATTTGCCACAAGCTCAGAAAGCAGTTGAGGTGACCCTTCATCTTTTTTGCGGGAACCTCACTAATTGGTAGGCAACCGGAGCAGTCCACCAAGGCAAACGTCAAATTCTCCGCCCCCACTGGCACTCTGCCTTTGTGGTCCGGCACTCTGCCTCCCATGACAGTAATGTTATTCTCATGGAGGTCCCCCAGAAGACTCCCTTCCTGCCTAAGGGTATGCATTTGTAGCTTCAAGACAAACTTGAACAGCTTGAAGAGGATCAGCATGGTCTCTTTCTCTGGGAACTTGATTGGGTCGGAAAACCTCTGGTTGAGGAAGGCTCCCACAGTCGTCCCATCGCCTTTGGCTTCTGTGACGAGCACCGATCTTCTCATCCGCGGTGCCACTACGCCCGAGGCATGGGTGACCAAGGTTTTCAAGTCGAAAGCGAGCGGGACAGGAAACGATTGCCAGTGGGTTGTGAACGTTCGAGATTTCAGAAAACGCCAGTCATATTGGTTTCCACACTCTGTTTCATCCTTTGCGAGTTTCCTGTGCAGCTTGACACAGAGGTGCACCTGATCTGTCGGATGATCGAAGTCCAGAGCATCTTCAGGAATAGAATCCACCAGTTTCAGGGCATCTGCTGCGACTTCCGAGGCTTTGAGGACTTCGGCACTCTGCCTTTCAGACCGAGGAATCCTGAGCTCGCGCAGAAGCTTCAGAATGTCGATGACCCACGGCTGTGGGATCTTCGCAATCATTGAGTCCCGATTCATTCCATGACCGACGTATTTCCATTCACACTTGCACTGTTTGAATCCTTTCCCGCCTCTCACGCGGAATTGCAGGCGGATCTCACCGAAGGCTGTGACATAGTGTTCTAGAGGTTTTTTGTTCGGCAAGGGAAAATTCCAACCCATCTGCAAGGATCCATCCAGCTGTTGTTCGTAAAACTCAGAGGTGATGTTGCCGGCTCGCACATTGGCCCAAAACAATTGACCAAGCGGACTCGTATGCACAGGCGCTGTCATCCTGCGGCACTCTGCCTTGTCCAGCCAGATTGCGGCACTCTGCCTTGTCCAGCCAGATGCAGGCACTCAGCCTTCTCAGTCCAGCTCAAGGCACTCTGCAAAGAATGGCGAGGCGGCACTCTGCCTTATAATGTCGAAATGATATACTACCTCTGACGTCAATGTGTTGTTAGATTATAGTTACTAGTATTTGACACAATTTAAATTATATCAACTATATTTTGATATTATGCTCACATTGACATTAAATATCATGCATATGCCATCATTCAAGGACCACGACTCACTTCACTTTGAGCAACTCCATCGACAGAATAATCATGACATGACACTTTTATTGAAGCAGCAGCTACACGGAGTTTAACTTAATTGAGGGGCCAGACAGACTCAGCATGATCGGGAGCTTAGCACACGAATGAAACCTAATTCAAGGGCTGTGTTGATATTCAAATCTGCCATATGCCATGATTCAAGGACCACTGCAGCAACATTTGAAACCTGAGCAACCATCATAAGCCATAGGCAAAACAATCATGACATGACACTTCAGAAGCCCGAGAATGCTAAGTTGAATTTGGCAACGCAGAAGCAGCATGATCGGAAGCTAAGAACAGCACCGATGACCAGCAATCCTGGGGTCTGGAGACGCCAGCTGACGGCCAAACCTTGCATGGTCACTTTCATTCATACTCAGACTCTCTCAGCACAGTCGCAAACCCAACACATCCAACAGAACTCAGAAGTGCTCGGTCTTCAGAAGTCTCAGCACTCACAGTTTTGCTTCTGCAGCAAGCAATGCTCTTCTGGAGGCACTACTCTGACAGCGACGAGGCCTTCTCCAAAACACTCACAACTTTGATCATGACTTGTTGGTTTGCCTGCACCACAAACAAATAACCTGTTGCTGTGCGAAAGGCAGGCAGAAGTCCACATGAGCAGACATCGGCACTGAAAAACTTGAGAAGAGTCAGTCGACGAAGCCTGACCCACCTGGCACTCTGCCTTCCTGGCACTCTGCCTTCGTCACTGTCCTGGCCTGAAAATTAAATTGATATTGGAATTTGGGCCAACCCACTCACTGAATGGTCCAATGGTGGGCACTCTGCCTTTGGCACTCTGCCTTTTAAGGCACTCTGCCCTTTTTTCTCACGGCCTTTGGACTTCAACGAATTCGCTGTCTACAGGTGTCATTTGAACTTGCTCAATCATAGGCCCTTCGAACTCGTTGTAATCCTCCTCATCTTCCACACGCTCTTCATTCCAGGCCTCCGGATCATCTTCGTCGTAAGCGAATCTCACCATGGTCGTGGTCCACAAGATTTGGTCACCGTCGGTGACTTCCCCGTCCCACAGCGTCAAATTCTCCACCCCCCGCGCCCAGCCCTCATTACAGGCATAGAGCCATCTTTTGTCCATCATCACTTGCATGCCTGCACCGGTGAGTTCCAGCTTCAGGTAAGCTGGCGGTGCGTGTGGATCGATCCTGAACTGAGATCATGTTGAAGTTGCTACTTGATTCTAGTCAGTATTAAGATCCGTAGGTATAAGATAATAAATAAATGTAGCGTCGAAGCATTGCTTGAATCTGAGTGGCCATCTAATGCACTTTGGCCACCATTGGTAGCGTTGAAGGGCCGTCTGGGCCGTGGGGCGCAAGGACCAGTGCGGATAACTTTTGTGAGTGTTATCCTGCGTGGCACCGGGTTGCGCCCAAGCGGCGATGCCGTTCGCTTTGAAGAATTCATATCGAACCTGCAGGGAGACATCCAGTCAAGCAGTAAGAAACACTCACAATCAACACATGCTATGATTATCATCACATACACTGCCCACTGCCTGCCAAACGTCCTCCACGCACATGAAGTATGTGTAAAGGATCTGGTTGGGGTCTTGCATCGGGATTTTGCCCTTCTTTCCCTTGCCCTTGCCAAGATCGCCCTTGCTCGCACTGGCACTCTGCCCTGGCCCTGGCTTTCCTCCTCCCTTACTTCCTCCCTTCCCGACCTGACTTGTTCTTTGGGATTGACCGGCGTTGCTCAAGTTGGCCATCTGCCAACTTGAAAACTCTTGCAGCCGAGTGCGCTGGCGAACTGCGCCCGTGTTTTCCATGGCGGATAATGACTTGCCCACTGCACAAATGGGACAAGGGCACTCTGCCTTACACCGGAACCCAGACAGCTGCAACAGCACAAGTAGGCAAAAATGAGCACTCATTACAATCACCGGAGACTGACTGTTAAAGTCACACTTGCACCCACTGAGTCGCCGGCTGGATTCACTCATCCAATCGCCCCAGCGGCCCTGATCACCATGTCGGCACAACCGACAAAGGAACTGACAGTTTCCACAACCGAGACGGGCATGATCTCACTTTCTTTTTAAGCTCAGTCAGTAACACCGGCAGCCAGGTTTAAACGCACGAATTAAGCTGTGACTGCCAGCTGAAAGTGGGAATGTAACTATTAGCCTTTTCAAGGTAAGGACTGTGTTTCACTTCCAGCCAGCAGTCCAGTGTCGGGTCCAGGACTCTCTGGCTGGGCCAGTGTCGGGACACAAATTTCGACGGCTCAGAATCATTCATTGGAGCAGAACTGTTTGACCATGGACTTCGGGTTCAGTGTCGATGATCAACTGTACGTGTGCAGCTCATCCTGCATTTCCAGCAGTGCTTCAATCATGTACTCACGATCCCGGAATGGAGCATAGTAGGCTCGGTGGTTGATCCACCTGACAATGGCTTGTTCCATGGTCATCGAGGCAAAGGCCATGACTAGGACACAATAAGCAGCACAGGTCCTGTTAATGCCACCGTAGCAATGGACAAGCACACGAATTGGCCTCTTCTTGCCTCCACGCTTCCGACCACCTCCCTGAAGCTTCATCGCCTCCAACAAAGCAAGAGCATTACCGAGCTCACCAGGGAATGTCTCATCGGCCACCTTCAAGGCACTCTGCCTTCCATCGGCACTCTGCCTTCCATCAGCGGCTCTTCCGAACAGGCTGCCCATGTCACTTCCCTTGCTGAAGCCCTTGTCATAGGAGCAGCCATAGCCAAATGAGCCCTTCGTCGATGCCTTCTGGCTTTGCATGTGATTGGAAACCTGACAGGGGCCGCTGTAGCCCTTGCTGATTGTCTTGCCCTTGCCCCTGCCGCCATTGGCCTTGCCCATCATTTTGCCCTTGATGGCACTCTGCCTTTGACTCTGGCTGAACTCCTCTGCTGAGCGCTGCCAGCACATCATAATCTTTCTGAAATCTGAAATGAGGCGGCGCCAAATGCTCTTGAACTCATGACTTCTTTGTTCAGCATCAAAGTCATTGGCATGTGTTTGATCCCAGCCACCATACCGAAGATGTGCAGTGCCAAACGGTCCACAATTCGCCAAATACTGATACCAGTCCCATGGCTCAAAATTCCGAGGTCTGTCATCTGCATTCATAGAGATGACAATGTCAGGCTTGACCCGGAGCTGGTCATATCGGATCGGGCAACCAATACTGCCAACAAACAGTTGCCACTGGGGATGGTCGTAAATCAAAACATCATCCATGGGCCACGTCTCGACATCATGCTGGCATGGCCGAGGTGGCGGGATCGACCCAGGCAGCACATCTGTCTGGCCGGTCCATGCTTTGTACAACTTCATATCCATATCTCCGAAATCTGAGATGGCCTCAACTGCCAATTTGATTCGTTGATCCAATTGTGCAGCCCTTTGGATCTTTCGGAGCCCGGTGGTATAGTCGGCAGCTGATCTGCCACAGTGTAAACAATTCCACCGAAGTTGTTGCACGGCTTCGTTCCAGTAATCACTGCCAAGGTCAATGTGATTGGCCTGATTCTGATGGTCAGCAGCAGAAGTCTGGCACTCTGCCTCGGAACTCCCTGAGCACCTTGAAACGGTCGTCGGCATCACTGCTTTCATCGAGCACCCAATTGTCCAACGATTAAAACATTAACAGTGACTAATGCATCACTATACAGTACATTAACCAATGATATGTAACATTGTGTTACTACTGTTACATCAGTATGAATGAATCACTTGATTCCCTGGCCGGCAGATGTCGATCATGTATGGTGCAAGGCAACTCACTGACAGACTATGCAGGCAGGCAGCAGCCAGCCAGCCTCGGAGACAGCAGGGTCCTGAGGACATCACTGCCACCCGGCACTGTGTAGTCAGCATGTCATGCTGGGTAACCTTTTTGAATCCAAGTTGCGCACACTACCGCTGAGGTCTCAAATCGGACAGTCTAGCTCTGCTGGCGAGATCGTCGAATTCAAAATCCTCTAAGCACACGCAAACCCGGCACTCTGCCTTCCCCAACATCCGTAATACGGTCTCGGAGGCTGTACAAACACGACAAATCATTGATTCAGTGACGACACAAATTCGTCTGACACATTGTAATGTAAAATTCCTGGCACTCTGCCTTGCCGCACAAATCTCGGAACGAGTACGCACAGGATCATGTCATTGATATGCCAGTCTACTTGCAAGACTTGCCCACGCTCTTCAGAATTCAGAAACATCCACAATGTCGAAAAGGACTCCTCTAGCAGCTCGTCGAAATAAATCACATAATCATCGTCGTCAAAACTGTCCGCGACCGAGCCCACAAACGAACCCCCAAACGCCGCAGTGCTTGCAAACTCGCCAACAGCCAATAAGTCCGAGACCGAGCCCAGAGACTCACTGTCACTCCACGACGTCGACGACATCTGCCGGCTTGCACGGAGGCCTACTACGACTTAGACTAGAGACAGAGCAGGTCGTCGGGATCACTGCTTTCATCGAGCACACTTCAATTGTCCAAAGATTAAAACATTAACAGTGACTAATGCATCACTATACAGTACATTAATCAATGATATGTAACATTGTGTTACTACTGTTACATCAGTATGAATGAATCACTTGATTCCCTGGCCGGCAGACAGATGTCGATCATGTATGGTGCAAGGCAACTCACTGACAGACTATGCAGGCAGGCAGGCAGGCAGCCAGCCTCGGAGACAGCAGGGTCCTGAGGACATCACTGCCACCCGGCACTGTGTAGTCAGCATGTCATGCTGGGTAACCGTTTTGAATCCAAGTTGCGCACACTACCGCTGAGGTCTCAAATCGGACAGTCTAGCTCTGCTGGCGAGATCGTCGAATTCAAAATCCTCTAAACACACGCAAACCCGGCACTCTGCCTTCCCCAACATCCGTAATACGGTCTCGGAGGCTGTACAAACACGACAAATCATTGAAGCAGTAACGCCAGAAATTCGTCTGACACATTGTAATATAAAATTCCTGGCACTCTGCCTTGCCGAAAATCCCGCCGAAGTCTCGGAAAGAGTGTGAACATGATCTGCTCATTGACAGACCAGGCTACTTGCAAGACTTGCCCACGCTCTTGAGAATTCAGAAACATCCAGAATGTCGTAAAGCACTCCTCTAGCATCGTGTCGAACGGAATCACAGAATCATCGTCGTCAAAACTGTCCGCGACCGAGCCCGCAGTGCTTGCACCCTCATCGTCAACCAGAACCCAGTCCGAGCCCACAGACTCACTGTCACTCCACGACGTCGACGACATCTGCCGGCTTGCAGGGGGGCCTACTACGACTTAGACTTGAGACAGAGCAGCTGTAACACGACTATAGTAGATTACGCAGGGCAACAGCGAGCACAACTGCTGCAGCGGCAAGTTGCGATACATGACACGCTCACTGACTATGCAAGGCAGCTTGTCCTCTGCGATGGCAGCATGTCCTCAGGATCCTCGTCATGAGCCTCGGTGCCAGGACTGTACCATAATAATGGAAGTAGCTGAAGCAAGCTGATGCTGAGATCCCAGCAGTTGGCATCCACTTCTCGATGGGCTGGAAGCCGATGAAGACCGATGGGAGAGAAGGAAATGGAAGAGAAGGCGTTCACTAGGCTTGGATTCAAACCGAACACTTAGACCTGGCCAACGGTGTGGGGAGCAACCCCGATGGGGCAGGGACTTAAGTAAGGCAACCTCGAGAGGCTCGACTGGCACTCTGCCTCTGTCGATCCAAGTCGCAAGGCTCCCTAACTAACGTGACAAGCATGGATGGCCTCCCCTCCTGGTTGGGAGAAAAATAAAAAAGCCACAACCACTGGACCACCCCACCCAGCACTTTAGCCCATGTGCCCGGGTGTCATATGCCACTGCCCTGGCACGTTGGCCCCAAGGCGGTCCAGGTACCATCGACAACACCTGACACCCGGCCAACGGTGTCCACGAACCGAGATGGGCAGTCGATCCGTGTGGGTAAGGTGGCACTCTGCCTCTGTCGATCCAAGTCGCAAGGCTCCCTAACAAAACGTGACGACAAGCATGGATGGCCTCCCCTCCTGGTTGGGAGCTAATAGCAAGCCACAACCACTGGACCACCCCACCCGGCACTTTAGCCCATGTGCCCGGGTGTCATATGCCACTGCCCTGGCACGTTGGCCCCAAGGCGGTCCAGGTCCCATCGACTCAACACCTGACACCCGGCCAACGGTGCCCACGAACCGAGAAGGGCAGTCGATCCGCGTGGGTAAGGGCAAGATCTCAAGGCAAGTCAACATGTCACTACGGCCTCCCTTCTTTGTTCAATCACAACCCAAAACTATTTAAAAAGATTAAATATTAAAAATTATTAACTTCAACAACAAATAAACAACAATTTTGTAGACATACAGCAGCAGGAAACCAGGTAGAACAACAGGAAGCCAATTGACTCACTCAGAAACAAAATTCACAAACATGTATTTTTTACACCAAAAATAAAATAAAAGAATTTTAACAACTGTAAAACACAAAAAAACCTATTTAAAAAACTTTTAAATACAAAACAATACTTTTAAATACAAAAAAACACTTTTAAACACAAATAAAGCCAACCACATACAAAAATGAGATTTTGGGTTCCTTTCATATAAGCCTTGTTGATCTAAACCCTGTGGTTCTGGTTCGGCGCAAAGGGTTAAGGACAGTAGCAGTAGCAGTAGCAGTAGCAGTAGCAGCAGCAGGAGTCGTCGTAGTAGCAGTAATAGGAGCAGGAGCAGGAGTCGTCGTCGTAGCAGTAGTATGAACAGGAGCAGGAGCAGTAGCTGTAGCAGTAGCCGAATAGGTGTAGAAGTAGGAGTAGTAGTAGCAGCAGTGTCAGTGGTAGTGGTGGTGGTAGCAGTAGTCGTAGTCTCGTCGTGTTGTAGTGGTAGTGGTGGTTATGAAGAAGCTGCAGCAACAACTACCGTACATATCAAGCTTGTTTTGTACATTGGGGCCGTAATGGTTGGGCGAAGGTATTGGGGTATTAGAACATACGACAATGACATTGAGGGAAACCAAAGGCATAGTATCATAACAGATTCCCTAAACCCCTTAACCCTTCTTCAGCACGGGCTTGGGGTGCGTGCCGGCAAGCTGGAACCCCTAAATCACAAATCCTTCATTTTGTTATGATTATGATTGTTGTTGCTGCTCTTGTGATAATTGTTGCTATTACTATACTGTTGTAATTGTTAATGTGATTATCAGTCTTCTTCTTTTGGTTTTGTTGCTGTAGTTCTCCAAGGCTTCACTGCTCCGACAAGTCGCAGAAGGCCGAGGGAGCCGAAACAGTCCACAAAACCAAGTTTCGAGGGGCTGAGCTGTGGGCCTGCAGCAAGCCCAGAGAGCCCAATCTCCCTCAATTAAGGACAAAAGCTTAAATCATCATATGAAGCCCTATATATTTTAAGCCATACTCCTTAATTAAGGGGTATTGGGCTGTCTGGGAGCGGGAGTCCTAAGGGTTTAGGGTTCTGGGGGTTCAGGTTGCTTTCTGTTTAGGGTTCTGGGTTGAGGTTTAGGTTGCTTTGTGCTTAGGGTTCTGCGTTTGGGGGTTTAGGGTGAATCTCTTGCGTACGATTGTTACCTCATGTCTATAACAACCTGTAAGTTGCCTCCACCATTCCTAAAATCAGGCCCTGCCAAGATTGGGCCGTGGCAATGTGATGCCACCACTTCTTTGCAGTTGCTGTTTTGAACTGGCTAGGCGCAAGAAGCAGCAACTTAGCTTCCATGTCTATGAGCGTCTTTGAGGTTGTCTGTTCCAGTAATGGCCATGATCTCCCCCTCCGGCACTTTCCCCGAACCATAGAAACACAAAGAGCACTAGTGCGACGGGACGAATGCTTGGTCAAGGGCTGTACCAGAGCCGAAAAAGCCCTTGGACAAGGCCTCAAAGCGACTGCAAACGAACCAAGAAATCCACATTGGCACCTTCCGGGTACTTTGTCAGCCACACGAACATCGTCTCCTGGATGGAAGCTGATTTCTCAAGCGGGGCTGCTCCACACCTTACAAGTTCGATCACCCAAACTTGAGTAATGAGAAAGCTCGCAAATTCGAAGACTAGTGCCAAGTCCACTTTCCTCGGGAATTGCTTCGAAGGCGGAGAACCCAAAAAGAAGAGTGCAGACAAAATATGCAAATCAGATTGCGGCAGTGCTCAAGCAAGCATCACCAAGGAATGCAGGAAGGGCACCCAGCTATGCTGCCTTCTATGGCCATGAGCACTGTGCAGTAGCAGCTGTCGTCGTAGTAGTACCGACGTAGGGGGTAGGGGTAGAAGAGGGGCGGGTCGTCGTAGTCGTTGTAGTAGCAGTATGTAGACCCGCACCCTCAGAAAAAGCCCACCCAAATGCCAATGCCCTTTGAATTCTCTGACTTCCGAGAAAATGTCATTCGGAACCATGAGGCTTAGGGTTTAGGGGTCAAACAAACGTATCGTTGTTTCTGCAGAGTCTCGCCGAGACCACCTTGCAAACACTGCCTGAGGAAGATAAAGAGCGCCGTCCTCACTGCAGGGTTTAGGGATCAGGGTTTAGGGTTTAGGGCCAAGACGTGCCCGGGGCGTTGGACAGTTTTTTCTACCGGGGTCTTGTTGAGGGATTGAATTTAAGTTACCTTAATAAGGAAGCCATATTATTTAGTATAGATCCCTAAACTAAATTCCTTAACAAGCATCGTCCAGGTCCTAGGTCTTCTGAACCTTTTGATGGCTTTGCCGCGGCTTTATCTGCTCTGCAGAGGCTTTATAGGGCTGCGCAGGGGGATTCTAAAGCTGATGCTACACCCCAAACTACATAAACAAAAACAAGCAAGCGAACAACTGTTACTGGTAATGTTGCTTTGAAATGTTAAATACCGTAAAAGCAGTAGCATCATTCATATTGTATATGTATTTTCATCACTTTTAGCATGATTCCACTCAGTCTCATTTGTATGTCGGGTCATCACTAGGGGGTTTAAAACGGCCCTCGGGGGTTCAAACGGCCCTCTAGTAAACCATACTTTCTGAAGCCCTGAAAAGCAAGCGTGGGTTGGGAACTTGAACTCTCAACCATGTGGGGCGGTTTGGGGCGGAGGGCTTTTTCAGGCCGGAGGATTTTAGGGTGTAGGGTTTTAGGGTGTATAGGGCCTATAAGGCCCCCAAGACCAGGAGATTTGCGATCTTGGCGCCTGCTTCTGTGTAGCAAATGCAAAGTCAAGCTCCAGAACCCTGTCCCCGAGTAGCGGGGTGAAATTTCAGCCAAACCGTAAGGGCACTGATAGACCATCCCGGAGAATAGACTGCAAGAAGGCTGGTGCTACTAAACATGCCTATCTTCATCGTGAGCTTTATTTAAAGAGACCCCTTCCCCTTGCCTCCCGAGGTGTGGCGTGATCCTCGGCTGCGGACAAGTGGAAAGGGTTCGGGTTTCCAGAAGTAGGGGCGCAGGCTTCGGTAGTATTGTACTTGTAGGCCCACGACTTCTAAAGTAGCTTTCTTTAAGTGCCCTGATGTCGGCGGGGGCCCTCTTGTAGTCCCTTTTCAGGTAGGGGGCTTCTTCGTCTGGGTTTATACTGTCATTTTCCTGGTGGGCTTCAGGTTTCCGTATACCAATTTGGGAGTTTCCGAAAATAGGGGACCCTAATATAGCACCCTAAATAGTAGGATCCTGATTATAAGGACCTCAGAATAAGGTGCCCCTAAGTTTCGGAAACTCCCATTTTATCCCTGACCCAGAGAGCCCAATACCCCTTAATAAAGGAATATGGCTTAAATTTTTATAGGGCTTCATATTATGATTTAAGCCATATTCCTTAATTATATTAAGGGGTATTGGGCTCTCTGGGGAGCACCACTGACCCTAGGGCTTCAGGCGCTACCTCGCGACCGTGATCTCCAAGCGAGGTGCAACTTCGACGATGCGTACGGGCAGGCGAGAAGCTGAAACTCTACAGTAGCAGCCAGAATCTGGAGTTCCCTTTACTCTAGGGGCCTCAACAAGTACCTGTACTATTTTGGGGGATTCCTTTTCACAGTTATAGTACAGTGGGCCCCAAATTCCTATTTCATTTATTAAGGCACCTATATCAAACCCCGCTTCTCGTGCGCCCGAAAAGTGCGGAACACGTGGGAGTAAGACAGTCCTTGAGGGCTTTCCTTGTTGGGGTTCATCTTTAGAATCCTAGAAGGTAATCCCAAAATGGAAGTACTGTGGAGGCTTAGAGTAGACACCAAACGGTTTAATATACCCGATAAAGCCACATGAGTTTAGCATAGGTGAAGCTGCCAAGCGACAAACAAATATCGGTGCATAGATGCGGATTCCGAGTTTACTCTTCAGGATTGAACTTATACCTTCGTCTCCCTCACGTCACGACTCAGAATATTCGGCAGGCAACATGAAATCTGAATCCCTGCTTCAGGTATCATTTGTCCACGGCTTCCAGAAAGAGAAACTTCGCACAAGGGCTCAACACGGTTTTCCCGATCTATATAGATTCGGCCCGACTCCATGGTATATGAAACCTCCCAAAACAAAAACCTTGAGCCCTAAACTAAGTCCTGTTCTAAACATGGGTAGTTGTCTGAAACCTCCCTAAGCCCTATGTAAACACTGAACCCTAAACTACTTCCAGTTCTAGCCGTAATGCAAATGCAGCAGTCAGGATGCAAAGTCATTAAAACAATGTGGTCAGGTCCTGCTCAACGTCAACCCCATGCTGTCCAACCATCGGTCTCGGTCGCTGTCGTTATTGCTGGTTGAGTATTCAGGATCTTTTGCTAGCGATATCGGTTTCGTGACGACTGTTAAAGTTGTTATAATACTTGTCTCCTTTACAACTACTGGTATTGCCAGATTGGCTTACTCCTGATCTGAACCTGAACCCCTACACTTCTTTCTTCGGGACAGGTGCTGGTTCAATGCTCGGTATGACTGCGCGGCAACAGCAGCCGCACAAAGCAGGGTGATGATGGCTCGTGCTTGCGTATTGGAAACCAGCACCTCGCCGCAAAATCGGCTGAGGGCTGAGGGCCATAGGGTTCAGGACCCCAAACCATGTCCTTCGCCCTAGAGTACTAAAAAGCCTTTTGGGTTCAGGGTGTTGTTTAGGGTTTAGGCGCCGAGGATCAGGTTTGAGAAAGTTCCGCAGGCTTGACGTCGTGATTTGATCCCTTCAACTGTCATGCATGGGAAGGCCTCTTTCCGTCGATGACAGCGACTGCGCAGTTAGAGAACTGACTTTGGCTGCAGTTTGGAACATCCATGTTGAACTAGCCTTGGATACAGAAACCCTAAACCCTAAACCCTAAACCCTAAAACCCTAAACCCTAAACCCTAAACCCTAAACCACGGAAAAGCTTGTCAGACGTGTCCTCGACAGTTGCTGCTAGGGTTCCCACGACATTTCATTCTTTTCGTGCAGTTTTTTTACAGAACGTCCTAACTGGCAGTGCTTCATGTCAAAAAGGTGTACACTTCCCATACAGACGCCCCCGAACATCCACTCACCAACATTCCTAGTGAACCCCTAGCAAATCAAACTCTACGAGTAGCATGAATCCTGCTTCAAACAGAACCTCTACACCCCGAAAATCTCAGACCACCAAGACCCCTAACACTGAAAAGGCCCACGTCATAATCTTTGGTTGCCCAGGGGTTCAGGACCACCATGAGCCATCTACGAAGACTTGCTAAACTCTTGCGAACACTATTTCCTATGCATCGCAGCTCCCACCCCTGCCGTGGCCTGGACCGACGACAAACAGGTGGAAACGACAGTCATGAGCACAGCAACCTTTGCAGGTGCGAAGCGGTCGAACCGCTGCGGTTTAGAGGCCTCTGCCCTTCACGCTAAGCCTAGTCAGGCCCGTTTCGGTCAGATCTTTCTGAAATCATCTACAACATGGGGCCAAGAGAATCTCAGAACCTCCCTGGCCCGGTACGAAACAAAAATCGACATCGACCAAGGTTCGCGAAAACAGCTCGCTGCCATATACAACAAATGCCGTTCTCACTGCCGGTGAAAACCCGTCCACTCCAACGTTATACCAGTTGTTAACTGTTAAACCCCTAAACCCTGAAACCCTAAACCCCTACACCCTGTTCCACCACACCGGTGTGAGGAGCCTCTGGGGACGAAGCTAAATCAATGGAAGACCAACCAGGAACCCCCCCCCAAGGGCCCTTAAGGCTTTGGGTTTAAGGTTTAAGGTTTAAGGTTTAGGGTTTAGAGGTTGGTTTAGGGTTTAGGGTTCAGGGTTCAGGGTTTAGTTTAGGGCACCCGGGTGGATGATACGCTAAACCCCGAACAGGGTGCAAGAATAGCCTAACTTCCCTAAACCTTACCTAAACCTCCTAGAGTAGGTACAATACTGGCCCGGGAAACTAGGAAGAGCATTATTTTTCATGCTTTTGGGGTTCAGGTCGGGTTTAGGGATTCGGGGTATGTAGACCCTTCAAGCACCCTCTATCATACCCCAAATACCCACCATCAAGGGTCCTAAGGACTTTATTAAAGGGACCTTGATGGGTCCTGGTAAAAGCCCTGAAATCAGAAATCCGGAGTCACAAGGCCCTTCTTTGACGAGCAGCCGCGGACACGGAGGGGTGCTTCCGAAACTGGTCCCTCGGACTCGTATAGGGTACTTGGAGGTTCATGGCTCGTTATAAGTGGGGATATTATCATTAGGGTAACTATGGTTATACCCACCAGCTTTGGCGCGTGGCTATAACCCCTGTTCGGGGACTTATAACCCGAGCTTTGGCGCGTGGCTATAACCCCTGTTCGGGGACTTATAACCCGACTTGTTACTGCCCATGAACCTCCAAGTAGGGTTGTTTAAGGTTCAGGGCTAGGCCACCCAAGCTTTAGTATTCCGGGGGCGGGGCAGGGTGCAATCTGCCTCTAACTTTGTTGTCTCTGTCTAGCGTTTCGTCGCCGTTGCTGTCTCTGCTTCCTTCTTTCTCTCTCGCTCTCTCTCTCTCTCTCTCTATCTTTGTCTGTCTCTCTGCTTTCTTTCTCTGTCTCTTTCTCCCCTTCTGTTTCTCTCTCCAATCTCTCCCCCTAGCTTCGTCTCTCCTCTCTCTCAACAGCATACACACGCAGACATCTGACCATTGATTGAGGTATGAAATGATATGAACCTACATGCATGACAGCCTGTGCGGTGCTGCAGTTTACCGCCACACGTAGCCATGCAACGATCATGCACCGGTTCCTCCATGTACAATGTACACTTGCTCAAAGATTCAAGTCATTGCTTGGTCGCATGTGCCACACATGCAATTTGCAGAGGCACGCGCCGACAAACGTGCACGCGATTGAACACGGTGTGTAAATTTGCATTGTCTCGCAAGATTGACTTATTTGACCCGGAGCCTTTGGCTCTAAACCCCTATACTGCTAAACCCCACCCTAAACCCCGAAAACCCCTGAACTCTTAACCCCTAAACCCTAAACCCCAAACCCCTAAGTTCCCCCAGCACCTGGCTCAATGTCCCCAAACTCTTAATCCCGAATGCCTATCCTAGTTCATGGTTGGGATGGGGTTAAAAATATAAATTGTTTTCCTTGTTGGGTTGAAGTACCCATAAACATGTAAAATGATACCCAACTATTACAGAGTATCTCCGATGCCCAAGCCCCAAACTCGGAATCCCAACAGAAACAGAGGGAGCCGAATTACAAGTAATACTTTCGGCGATGCTCCCCGGTGTAGTCATACGAGTATCGAACCAGCAAGTTGGGGTTGAAAGTTTAGGGTTCAGGGCTTAGGGTTTTGGGACTACAGACGACTGAAGTCAAGCCACATTTTACACCTTTCCTTCGCCCAGTGGCAGCTTGGCGCGGCAGCAACGAGCCTCCGGAAGTCTTTCTTCAGGCATCCACCCCCAAAGGGCTGGCAGAAGCAGGCTGACCTGGTTTACACGGCTTGGTGGGTTCGTGGTGTAAGGCCGTAGTTTAGTGCTTAGGGGCTTCGATGGGGCTTCTACAGGAATTCGCCGCTTTTTCCTCCTACTTAGCAAAAAGGAGCTCGCATTGCAAATCAATTGGGGCTTACGGTTTCTTGATTGACTGCCATGGGATTTTACTGGGTCTGGAAGGTCTCGAAGTTGCTCTGCTCGCACATGGTACGCAATTGGGCGTACCATGGGGGCCTCAACACTGTTCTAGACTCATAATAAGGAGCCCCCAAAATAGTATTGGTAATTCTTTCGGCCCATCTATTATGCGCACTTGCAGCATTTGAACACCACTGCCTTGATGCTCTTCTTGTGCTGAAGCTGTTTATCTGGTTCGGGCCATTTCTTCGCGATGTTGTGTTGAGGACTGAAGATCTGAGGTCCCACAGGCCAGTAGCACAAGCTCTCTTACGACCAGCTTGCGAACGAATGCTTTGGAGATTGAGAATAACCTGAGCCTTAGCTGCATGGGGTTAGAAGTCATCTCTCTGCAAGCCGACACCGGAGTTGAGGAGTTGGGGCTTAGGTTCTGACTATCGAAAGTTCTCAAGGCTCTCGTGGTCTGTTGACCTGTAGCTGAGCCGGCCTATGCTTGGAAACCGAAGGAGAGTTCATGGCTGCCGAGACGCCGAGCATGCCGTCATGCTAAGCAGCACTTTCTGCGGCGAAAACCATTCGACGAGCGCCCCCTTCAAACTTGAAGACCTGCGCGCTCTTGGATTTCGGGGTTTAGGGTTTAGTGTTTCAAGTTGCCAGGTGCTTTTGTCGGGACTTTTGCGAGTAACGCTATACCTTTGAAGAGGGTTTGCAGGGTTTGCGGCTTAGGGCTTGGAAGGCTTTCTATAGCCCTCAACCTCTGCATCTGGTTGCAGACCTCTGTCAGATTGTGGGCTTCTCCCGCCCTGCGCTTCCCACTCTTTTCTTCCGCTGGGCCCTTCGGCTTAAACTCTGGCCCAACCCTGCGGCCAGAATACAAGGCACATCTTATTAATGATGTTCTCATACCGTGCGAGAACAACAGCAAAACGAGGAAGACACAAAGAAAGGAGGGCCCATCTCGGAATCCTATGCGTCCTTGTATACCCCAAAGCTCAATCACCAAAATCCTAAACCGTTGATGGACAAATCTTGCAGTGAATCGAAGACCCCTAACGATGGCAACTACGGTGCAGGCCTGAACAAATGCAGGCCTAAACAAACCCTAATAAAAACCATACACTCCCCAGGTGAAAGCCGAAAGCATGTAAAGCGACTTTCCATGTTCTGGCAGTTTGGGTCTTTTGCTTTAGCGAAGCGTGAAGCTTCCACAACACTTTGGGGAACTGTATGTATACCTTAGAAGCTGCCCCCACCCTGTAATAGTGACTACTGTATAAGGATTACATTAGGGCCCTATTATATTCCTTTTGGGGCTATAAACCCTAAACCCCCAAACCCTAAGCCCTAAACCCTAAACCCTAATAGCCCTTAGAAGGAGACCCTAAACCCTAAACCCTAAACCGGATCGAATCCATCGGCACTGACTTCGGCACGGAACTTTGGAAACCTGGGGCCCCCGGCGCCAAACCGAAGATAGCCGAGACGCCCCAAAACAGCGACTGCCTGAGCGTATCTTGAAGCCCAGGGGCTTCAGCAAAGCCTCTACCGTACTAGGACCCCCCCAACAAGGACCCTGTAATAGCGTCCTTATGGCCCGTAATTGTGGGTATTTGGGGTATATTGGAGGGTACTTGCAGAGGTCTAGGTATGCCCAAAACCCTAAACCCCAAGCCCCTAAACCCTAAAGCCTTCAGATGGTGAGGGTTTCGGTTTCAGGCGTAGGAGCATAAGGCTTGAGGGGTTTTAGGTTTCACGGTTTGGAGGCAGGTGGGCGAAGAGTGTAGGCCCAAGGCTTTTATTCCGCACCTGAGGCTTGCTGTGAAATCCCGTTGCAGCAGTGAGATTGGTAGTATGACACCCTTACTAGTGACCCTCGATCTCTTCGGTCGCATGATTCAGTGTAAATAACGAAACATAACCTTGCTGATGTTGAAACTCACACATACCCGCAGCAAACAACCAAAGCAACTCAAGACCCATAGACTGCGCCTGCGAAATCCCGAAGCACAAGACAGAACAACCGACACACTTCTGTCACTCACCGGAGACGATTGATGATATAAATCCTGCATGACCCATAATAAGGAATATACCAGAATTCCCATAGTTTAGGGCCCTTAAGGTAATGCAGGATTTATATCATCAACCGAGAGCACTCAGGTATGCCCAGGTACATGGAATGATGGGGTGTCAGGGTTAGGAGCAGACAGGATTCTCGTGTGAGAACTGTCTGAGTAAAGGAAATGCAGCAGAATTGGGTGGCTACCCAAAGGCCGAAACCTACATGAAACATTCAAGCCAACATTCTCCTAAACCGGAACTACACTTTGCAAAATTAAACCACAATTCCTGAAGCTTACGGCCGGGAACCCGTACCCAGAGGCTCCAGGTATTTCCTTTTTGGGATTACTTTATAGGATTCGATATATGAAGCCCTCAAAAAGGAACTACTGTGGAGCCTTAGGGTACAGCCCAACTTTAACGTGATTCCACGGCTCTTCATTAGCAGCTGCCTCCACCCTGTAATAGTGACTACAAGGATTATATTAGGGCCTTGTTATATTCCTATTATACCACTATTACAGGGTGGGGGCCCCTTCTGAGCTATTCAGGAAGGCAGCAAATCGGACGCCAAGAAGTTCAAACTTTCTAAGATAGAGCTAATATATAAGGCCAAAAAGTTTAAAGTTCCCCTGTTCACGATGTAAGATTCAGGAAGGCAGCAAATCGGACGCATGCTTCGGGACTTCGCGCGAGAGTTCGGCGGCCTCGCGGAGTGTTCAGCCATGGGTAGTTCGCTTAATTAGAGCCCCTTTTTTAAGTCACAAAAATAGTAGTACGGCACCCTTATAAAAAAGGACCCTTACAAGGTGGCCAACATTCATAATTAGAGAACTGCACATAATATGGCAAACCAAACCGTAAACAAGCTCCGTGGAAGCCCACCTACCGTAGTAGCATGCCGGAGTGTAGAGACACATAATATAGCATAGGCGCCTACACTCTGTAGTCGAAATAGAGAACCCTCTGAATGTTGTCGCAAATAACGCAAGCTTCCTTGATGTCAGGCATCTGAGCTGGGTTATACAGGGGCCGAATGAATAGTTACAGCAGGGTGTAGGGGTATGCTACTTTGACCGTATAAGGAGCATGAAGGAATTCTCTTGCTAACTGCTCCGACCCCTACACTCGGGGGCTCCAGAAAGATAGAAACTCGACCCTGATCCACGACGGATTTGGGGTGTTTGGATTTATTGGACGGTGTAGCATGCACAGGAGGGTCCCTAACCCATCCTTCTGGTTGTGCGTTCCTTGTCTTGGCAATCGGGGTCCTGTACAAAGGGCGAGCCCTCGCAGGAATTCAAGGGCTGTTCGACACTTGGGGATTTGGACCTGCGAATGGAGCCCCACCTGGAACGACATTAGCCTCCGACCGAGGTTCCTGTGGCGGTAGAGCGAAACCCCAAATCCCAAAGTAGGGTCGAAACTTTGAGGTCAACAGGCAGAGCGGCTAGGGCATAAAGCTCTGGAGTCAGATCTGCTGTCGAAAAACAAGAGCAGGCTTCGTACACACATATAGAAACCCTCAGAAGCCCAGCAAGCTAAGTAGGAGGCTACTGGGCTATGGACACTATGGGGTTACATCATGCATAAGCCCTAGGCGCCGACCCCACACAAGCTACCCGTTCGGAGTGTCAGAAAATCAACCTGCAATTGTCCGTTCCTCACTTAGAAAACCACAAGGATCACCGAGCGAAAGAAACACCCATGTTCAGATCATGCCCAGGATCAGGCCCGTCTGAAACATGCCGCAAAGATAGGGGTGTAATAACTATAGGGGCCTAAATAATTAGCAACATTATTGTGGGGTTCCTGATTATAATTATAGTATCTAAATAATTAGCAACATTATTGTGGGGTTCCTCATTATAACTATAGTATAATGGGGCCCCAAAACCCTATTCTAATTATTCAGGTCCTATGTTAGACAGTCCAATTTCCCGCACCGTACCTTGCCATCCACGATCACGTCCGTGGTGGAGACCGAGAGGTTAATCACAACCATCACAACCACCTGGGTAGTTGTCAAAATGGGAGTTTCCGAAAATTAGGGGTACCTTATTTTGGGGTCCTTATAATAAGGATCCTATTATTTAGGGTACTATATTAGGGTCCCCTATTTTCTGAAATTCCCAGTTGTCAAAATTAAGGTTCCTTTTTTGGGTACCCTAAAAACTAGGTGCCGTATTATAATAGGGACCCAAAAGGGGCGAGAATTTTGACAACCACCCACCTGGAAAATCGGTCTTAGCCCCTAGCCATTCCCGAGGTTTGATCCAAATAATTACTCTAGGTTGGCCCTTTGAAGCCTCTCAAAAATATTCGTAAATAGGGTCCTATTCAGCCCAATAAGGGAAAATATGAAATATCCCAAAGGCTTACCTAGTACTGCTTGTGGGTTCGAAGCACTTTCTTGTCTGGCTAGCGCCGACCACGGGCTCGTCTTAAACAGCTGATCAGCTGTACGACGCAGAGAGCGACTTGGAAGGGAGGCGTGCGAGCAAGGCGCTTGCAACGCCATCCTCCTCGTAGGAGGATCTACAGGTACAGGTACAGGCCAAAAACTACAATAGAAGGGGCCTTATCTCTAAAGCCGCATAGTAGTTCCTTTCTGGGATTACCTTATAGCATTCTAAAAATGAACCACGAAAAGGAACTACTATCTGGCCTTAAGGAAAACCCCAAATCCTCAACCCAACACCAGGAGGAGGCACATGGCAAGAGCTCCGCCATGAGAGTCAAACCCTGAACCCCCTCAAGACGAGAGTGGCGGTCTTGCCTTTCCCAACGGATTAGAGTTTAAAGTTTAAGTTTAGAGTTCAGGGTTTAGAGTTTAGGGTTTTGAGTTTACGGTATACGGCTTAGGGCTCAGAGTTTAGGGCTTAGGCTCAAGATCATACGAAGTAGATAAGAAGTCGACTCGTCAGCTTGACGTTCGGGATTCGGGATTCTTCGGGTATGGAGGTTCATCACAGCTCCTGTGTCGGGGGCATAGCCATGTTCAGGACCAGGCATGGCACTCAGCCATCCTTGCCCATGCTGCTACGGTTGATGATATAAATCCTGCATGACCCATTATAAGGAATATACCATAGTTCCCATAGTTTAGGGTCCTTAAGGTAATGCAGGATTTATATCATCAGCCGTATTACTCAGCATGCTACGCCCAAAGTGCTGCATAGGGGAAAGAGCCTGTAGAAGCCTTAAAACTCGGAGTCCCCCTTCTATTCCTAAGTTGGCCCGGAAATGGTACTGCAAGGAAAGACCTACATGCGTCGTTCATGGCAAGCTTACAGAGGAACCCTGCTTTCGAGGAGGTCTCATGGCAGATCCGCAGAGTTAGAGGACGCCTGACTCAAGCCCCAAGCCAAGGACGGCAAAGGACTTGAAACAACAAGTAGAATCGATCGGACATGCACCACCATCTCATGTCTGCAAGCAATTAAGATGTAAGAGTTACAGTAAAGCTGAAACCTACTTCCCAAAACGGGGGCCAAAGCGCCCCGGACATCCACCCGACACTGCACAAAGAAGCTTAAGGTTCAAGGATCACGCCTCAATTCCAGAATAAGCGTGCAGAACGATGACCTCTTAGGCTGCCCATCATGGGGAACCTACTGTTAAAGAAGAGGGTGTCTTTTGATCATTTTAACCAGGAGCATAAATTACACTATACCAGTATGCCAGTAATTCTACGAAGGGCTATAAGTGGGAAGCCCTGAACCCCATTACTAAACCCCGTTACTATTTGCAGTTATTCCTAGACACGAGATTTCAAACGCCAGACGATAACGAGGAGCTCCCTCTCTCTCCCAGAGGGTCCCTTCAGACTGCCATTGTGGAATCAAGCCCCCAAGACATCCTAATTTTGGTGTTGGGGCCACAATTCCATCATAGTCGCATACATTATTTAAGTATATACATATACATATATATATATATATGTTTATTTTTCATTTACTTATGCATTTATCTATGGACCCTCTATCTCTAGCTGGGCCACCAGGGCAGCAGCTGGCAATGCCAAGGTCCCCAGCAAAATGTACGAGGCGAAGCCTCCAGCTGCCTTTTGTTTCGAGTGTTCAATGTTTTTTTCCTCTCCTACATGGAAGTTTCCGAAAATTAGGGGTACCTTATTTGGGGTCCTTATAATAAGGATCCTATTATGTAGGGTACTATATAAGGGTCCCCTATTTTCGGAAACTCCCACATCGCAAGGACGAGGCCCGCATTGCAGGGTTCAGGGCTTAGATTTAAGGGTTGATTTCGGTTTAGGGCTTTGTGGTTAGACGTTGCTTCTTTTATGAACGTCCCGTGTCCGTCGCGCGTAGATCCGGGATCCTGTATTCCGCTGTGAGAGAGGCTGGGGCTTCGAGGCTTTAGAGGGTTCGGAGTTCCTAAACCCTAAACCCTAAACCCTAAACCCTAAACCCTAAACCCTAAACCGGCTTTCTGCTTCGAGTTAAAGGGGTTTTGACTCTCACAACTAGGACAGGCCGGGCGAGGCATCTGAGCAACGATGGCACATCCGGCAGCTGCGTATAGGGTTTAGGATTTATAGCCTCTTTTTCTCAGGGCCTCCTTTCCCAAGTAAGCACAGAGCAACTTGGGTTTAGGGTTTAGGGCACCATCACAGGGGTTTTAGAGCTTCAGGCCGTGAACTTTGTGTGGAACGTTTCGGTTCCTAGCTCAGCCGAGACGCTTTTGGGCTTGGGGTTAATCCATCTACGGCCTCTGATGCCGATTCTAGTGCCAGAATGAAGCAAGGAGCCTCACGAGGGCCTGAATAAACCAAAGGAGCGTGTCCGTTTTCTGGGCGAACAAAATGATAGCTACGGTTGATGATGTAAACCCTGCAGTACCTTGAGGACCCTAAACTATGGGAATTATGGTATATTCATTTTATGGGTAATGCAGGATTTGTATCATCAACGTATCTAATTGCGCATTCTATCACCAAACACTCCGCCAGTGCTCAGTCGACAACAGAAGGTGCAGTTCTACTCTTCTCGTGAAGTTACTCAGTCGACACCAGTTTCTGAGTTTAGGGTTTAGGGTCCCTACAGTAAACCCTAGACTCTAAACTGAGAAACTGAAAACTACAAGTGCTGAAGAACGGTTGCAGCGGCCCAAAACTCCGGCTGCCAGGCAGCACGAAAGCAAGCAGGCACATCTTCAGCATAGCATAGTCTATTATAGTTCTTTTCTATAATATACTATGTTAATGCAAACCGGCTGCGGCAACGACGATGTAGGATCCTCGCTTGAGCGACAAAACATCACCGTCCAGGCACATGAGCACCGCTGCTGCTCCACATGTCTGCCTGTAGCTACAGAATGTCGACTTGCATAAACTCTCAGGCGTCATGTCTCCGTCGAGCTATGCGCAGACCAGGTGGCGGCGGTGGTAGCCGCAGAAAGCGATACCATCGGACAGCATGCCCATGAAAGGCCTGAGCGACGTTCGTTAAGGGCTTAGGGTTTGGGGATTCGGGTTTAGGGTTCGTTGTGCTCTTCTGGTGCTTTGACATGGATGGCGGAGACGCAGAAGACAGCTCGCGCGCAAAGACCCTCAACCCTCACCCTAAAATTGAAAGCAAGTGGCTTCATGTTCCAAGGAAGCCCGGCAGCTGTGGTTAGACGTCCCATGGTAGCACCATCCAGTCCCAACACATCCTTGTGCAACAAGCTCCAGTCTTGTCAACAGGTTTAATCCCGAAACATAGGGGGCCTGTATCAATTAGAATAGGATTTTGGGATGGATGCGGACATGAGTCTGGGGCGACGAAGGCTTCAGATGAGAATAGGGTTTCGGGGTGTATTACACTATACTTAAATAAAGGAAGTCTAAAACTAATGTTGGTAGTATTCTCGGCCCCTAGGGGCAGAGCTCTCTCTAAACATATGGCAATGCATCCAGTGACACTGCAGGCGATTCACTACAGCATGAGTTGCGGTATTAGAGATGGTCGAACCGTAATATACATGAAAGAAAGAAGGAACCGAAGATAACATAACACTCAACGTATTTTGTATATTACCACAGATTGCCCGATAGAATGCCACTCATCATCATGGTCCTTATCACCCCGACCATAATCAACATTGAACCACCATCATCACATTTAGGCTGAGCACGTGCAAGTATAGTCAGTTCATTCAGAGCCGCGTGAAGCAGTCTCCCATGTGGCACTCTAGACCTCGGGCTCATATAATGTAAAATGGGAGTTTCCGACAACAGGGGGACCAACATCTAGTACCGTCAATAGTCGGATCCTTATTCTAAGGATCCCCAAATACGGTACCCCTTCTTTTCGTAAACTCCCAAATAGAAGGTCATATATTCCCCAGTATTGCAGAGGTTGACAGCAGGTGGTCTGAAGTAGGGTTTATGGTTTCGGGTTTAGCTAATATGGCAGCATTAGTTCAAGATCCTGAGAATCTCAAGGGGCCATACTGCCAAGAGCTAGGAGTTATGATTGAAAAGAAGGCCTTGACACTTGGAACAAGGCCTTGGGCCAGATTATAATACATCGATAATCAGAGGGCCTCATGAGTAGCCCCTCTATTGCACCCCTTCTTAACCGCTTTACATTATGGGGTCCTGACCATACGATGGATAAGCAAAAAAAGTAATCCCAATCGAACATGGTGTCATAATTAAACACCGACATTCTCGAGACTGAACATATTCTTCTGAAACCTTGGATGAGTTTAGCGTATAGGGATTGGGTTTCGTACAAGGGTTTAGGCTTCGGGCTTCCGGTTTAGGTTGACTTAGGGATCGGGATTTAAGCCTTCAGGGTTTCGGTTTGGGTATCAGGCTAAGCCTTTCGGGGCAGTGGGCGGGGAAATGTCCGTCTGGCATCCAGCATAACACAAGAATGGCTGCGGTATGGTATTAAGGATCTGCTACGGCACTGAGTTCCCCTGTTTCCCAAACTCCCAGTCGAGGCTCTTTCATGTAGAAGCGAATGGCGAAGCCCCCTATGGCCCATGCAACGCTCTGGTTGACTCCATAGGTTAGCACTGCAAAGGGGATGAAGTTGCCAAAGGCTGCCTGCCAGGCCGGTATGGTAGGAGCCTTAACAACATAAGTTCGGGACTAAAAGGGGATATCCGTACTAAGTAGTCCGGCTACCGACTACCCTTATCGTGTCAGCCATAGCTCTTTATTCTAACCCTGTGAGGTCACAGCTCAAAAACCCCGATTCACCAGGCATACTCGGAGCATCGGGCATTGAGACTAGCAGAAGAACATCTACCTACTGAGTAGCACCACACCCAACCCTAAACCCAAAACCAGCACTCACCAAGAAATTGAAAAATGGCTGGTCATTCCATGGATGCGCTCTAGAAGTTTCAGTGCGCCGGTATTATTTACAAGTATTCCTGTGGACTTTCTTAACATAATTGGTATCGCTGAATATGCTAGTACACTTCATTTATCTATGGTGTTGCTAATGTCATTGGAAATGCTAGATTTTTGGAAGCCTTAAACCCTAAACCCCTAAACCCTAACGTTTACCTAAACCCTAACCCCTAAAACCCTAAACCCCAGGACCTGGCTCCTGGCCACAGTCTATTGTAAACCCCATAAAGGGAACTCCAGAAAGTTGGAATATGGATTAATGGTAGGATCCCCTATAAATTACCTTAAAGGGGTTACGATAATGATATTCCAACTTTCTGGCTTCTACTGTAAAGTTCGAAACCAGATGAAGGACAAATAGTGCGGGGATTCCCCATACGTGACTCTTAAGGATCGAGGCGATTGGGTTTCCAACTTTTGGGCTTTCTACTGCAAGACCCCTATATTCTCATACCCCTATAGTATATTACCCTGATAGACCCCTTTAAAGGAACCCTAGGAACCCGGGTCTCCAACTTTTGGGCTTGTACTGTAATCTCCACAGCGAGCCACTGGTTGAAGCAGGTCTGGACTCGCGAACTTCTAGGTTCTTGTTGAGGGATTTAGTTTAAGTTACCATACTTTAGGTTCCTTTAAGGCTTCCTTTAAGAGATTTATAAGGGTTCCTTTAAGGGTATAGCGATTTAATTTAAGTTACCGTACTAAGGAAACCATGTTATTTGCTATAGGTTCCTATTATGTTCCTTAACAAGAACCCACGCTTCTAGTGGAGAGTTTGGGGGTCCCAGGTTTGAGCTGTAAAACCACGGTTTTTAAGGTTTGAACCCTAAACCCCTAAACACTAAAACCTGAACCCCTAAACCCCTAAACCCTGAACCCGAAACCTCCAAACCTTAACCCCTAAAGACAAACCCCGAGCCCTAAACCCCCAAACCCTGCACCCTCAAGACTGTCTGGTTCTTAGTAGGGAATGGGGGAGTGGAGTATTGGAACTCGACTGCAGGGGACCTTCGGGGATTATCATAGGGATCCATTCTCCCCGCTCCCTACTAAGCACCAGACAGAAGAGGTTTAAGTGGGAAACCCGGGTTCTAAAGGAGTCGATCAGGGTAATATACTATAAGGGTATTATAAGGGTTTAGGGTTTAGGGTTTAGGGTTTAGGGTTTAGGGTATTATAATATAGGGGTCTTACAGTAGAAGCGCAAATATTGGAAACCAATAGCCTCAATCCTTAAGAGTCATGTTTAGGGAATCCCATCACTATTTGGCCTTCATCCGGTTTCCAACTTTATGGGGTTTACTGTAGGGTTCAGGAACTTCGGGTTCAGAGTTTGGGTTTCAGGCTGCTGAAACATGGCCGTGGCTCTTGCTCCTTTAAACTGTCTGGTGCTTAGTATTAGTAGAGAATGGGGAATGGATCGCTATAGTAGTCCACCAATAATAGTCTCCCTAATCCATTCCCCCATTCCCTAGCAAGAACCAGACAGTACATGTCTCCCTCAACCCCAAGCTCTAAACCACATTAGCAACATCAACATAATGCCTGTTATACCAGAAATATAGTAGATGTCAGATGACTCTCGAATGAACAATGCTAGTCAGTATCAGTAACAACGATAGAACTGAAATGGTAAGAATATCAATCGTAAAGATAAGAACAGCGAGACAGAGCCCCTAAGGCCCAAGGGCAGACTGCATGCCCCCTTCCTCCCCCACGTGCTCGGAAGATGTCTTGGGCTTGGGTTCCAAGCTCTACTAAAGTCGTGTAGGATCCAATCGTGCCGCAATATGATGACTTCAAGATCAAGCAAGGGTTCCGGTGGATGTCGCAGTATATGTCGGTATCGGCAGTTACGAAACAGGGTGTAGGGTATCAGTTTGAGGCAACCGACAAGTTCACACATCAAGCATTGAAGCTCTTGTCTCTATCAGCCCATCCCACGATGAGATGAGGTACGTAGAGCTCACGAAGCCAGTGCCAGCAACATCTCCGCTTCGCCTGACTTCAGGGCTCCAACTCTTAGGAGTCAAAATATCAGAACCCACTTCTCGCGGCGTACCTGCCTCTCAATGCGGTTTTCGGGTTTATGACAGGACCCTGCCGAAAACAGCAGTTATGATTCACATTGCAGCATGAGCATGGATTGTGTGCTACCGAACACTCCTCAACAGCAGGGCCTTCTCGTTTAACGAGGGGTGCAAACGTAGGAGTCACAGACACACAAGATCGAAACAAACAACGACGATCTCCTGAACTACATATCTGACATCGGACAACACACACTCTGCAATTGTGAAGGAACCTCAACTCTACACCCCAAGCACTCAGGGTTGGTTTCCGCGCTTCCAGTCCCAGGCTTTAAAGGGAATTAGGGGTGTATGGCTTCATGTACTTACCGCGTATGACTGTGCGGCAACAAGACGGGCCTGGCAGGCACGACTTTATGATTTTTTTAATATCTGAACTCGGTAGATGCTGCCGGCGAGGCTTACAGTGCAGCTTGGACGGCATCTTCGGACTGCTATCTTTGAAGAAGTCATGGCAAGTCGTGCATGACTTCAATGCAGGCGTCAGGCTACATTTCCCTGAATAAGCGGTACCCCAAACTTCCATAACCCACTTTTTGCAGGTTCCAACTATCAAGCCCCCACTTTGGCCAAATGTTCAGATTCTCTGGGCAAGAGTTTGGATGTAAGGGTTCAGGCACGGCCGGGAGCTTCATGTCTTCAGCCCAAACCAAATCAAAAATGCCCTAAACCGAAACCCTAAACCCTGATTACTTTGGGGTATCGACCCGGGGGTTGCCCTTGTTTTGGTAACGTTAGGCCCAGACTTCGAAGTAACCATAGCGACAACAGTAGAGACTTGTATGTTATAGTTGCTTCTTTAAGGATTCGGTCAAAACAAGTGTTCTGGTATGGTACTCCAGCAACCACTTAGAGGTTCATGGGTAGTTATAAGTTGGGCTATAATCAGGGTAGCTATGGTTATAACCCGTGTTAGCGGACTTACAACCCCATTCATAACTACCCATGAAGCATTCATAACTACCCATCAATCTTCAAGAGGCCTTCTCTGCAACTGGAATTTCTTTCGTTGGCTCCTCCTCTTCCAGCTCGCTGCTGACCTCGACAAGAAAACAGTTCTATGATTTGCCTTAGCCCACCTGCAGACCTAAGCCGCTCAAATCATACTGGGGGACTCTCCGCAATGCAATTGTTTGAAGAACTTCTCCAACCCAGCTCAGTTGATGTTGCTGCCCGCAACATCTTCAGCATTCCTCAACCTTCGCTACAGAAGCAACCTGAGCATGAAGAAAGGACAAGGACAGTCTTGCTCACCGTAGTCGTAACCGCGATGATGGCAGCAATTCAACTTTTAAAGATGTACGGCTTGGATGCTGGTACATAAGAGTAGTTGTCAAAGTTATGGTCCTTCTTTGGGTACCCTAAATAATAGATGCCGTATTAAAATAAGGACCCAAATAGGGACCATAATTTTGACAACCACCCACAAGGTTTGGGGCCCGGCGTTCTAGAGGGGGGAAATTGAACTTCGAGGAGCTTGTCATCCAGGAGTGTCCCAGAGAGCCCAATACCCCTTAATTAAGGAATATGGCTTAAAATATATAGGGCTTCATATTATGATTTAAGCTATATTCCTTAATTATAAAGGGTATTGGGCTCTCTGAGTGCCTTGCAACAGGCAGTGCAATCCGAGGCCCAGCGGATCTCTCGAAAGCTTCGGCCGTGACTCTATATGCCAACGGTAACCCAAAATCCATGGAGACCAGCCGAGAACAAAGGCACCTTGAGGCTGAAGGTGATGGGCCCCGTATCTCTTGAAGAGCCCTAGCCCGTTGGAATCGACTTCTACGTCCATGGTAGAAGTTGGAGTTCGAAGGACTCAACTCGACAACAATTTTCTGTTTGAGTCAAAATCCTTGGGCTCCACTCCCTCACCTGTGTAAGCGGCATCGGCACTGGGATGACCAAAACTGGATTGAACATGCCATATATAAGGCTCAAGGGAGGAGCCAACCGGGATCTACTACTGATGACTCCGCGCCTAGCTTCGATAACCTTGGTGTTAGGCTAAAGCATCAAAATGTCCAGGGGCCGTGTCTGTTGTAGAGACTGTTCCGCCACTCTTGGTCCTTGGCCGGCGGATGCTTTTCGTGGGGCTACTTTAAAGGCTGCTCAGGAGAACTACCTACGCTAGAGATAAAGTAAACCCTAATCTCAAAATTTCCAGCCTGAAACGACA
>CAJNDT010001594.1:0-48782 GCA_905221615.1 Symbiodinium sp. CCMP2592 | reverse complement strand
CTCGCGCACGAGAGGGGCGGGCCCAGAAAGAATCATCTGTCCGGCTCTTAGTAGGGAATGGTGGAATGGATTGTGGAGACTATCATTGGGGATTGTAACTATTAAGGCCCCTATATAGGGATCCATTCCCCCATTCCCTACTAAGCACCAGGCAGTCATGTCTGCTCGAGAGGTCTTTGCGGCTGCCTCCGGGTCCAGCTCCTCCTTGGCAGAAGAAGGCGAAGCAAGCATGACGTCCATGACGGCTTAAGGTTTAGGGTGTAGGGCCGTTTAGGGTTTCGGGTCCGGGGTGTAGGGTTTAGGGTACAAGGCATTCATGTTTCAAGTGTACAGGCGCAGAAGACGACAAGTGTCTCTGTTTCCTTTCGCGCCGGCATGCGCGCACAGTTCAGACTCATGCTGAGGATGGTGCCTTCTTTTGAACCAATCTCGGTCAATCCCACCGCACGTTCAGCGGACGTCGGTCACGGTTTTAGTTCGGTGTACAGCGAGCATGCCACTCATTTGAGGGGAATCTTCCCTCACAGAAATTGGAAATGTCGTCCTGTTATGCTCCGCCAGTTACAGCGTGAGTATGTGGGGAACCTAGCTACCGAGCTACCTACCTGCCGAGCTGCCGAGCTACCGAGCTACCTAGCTACCTAGCTACCGAACTATATCTAGCTACCTGATACCTAGCTATCTGCCTGCCTTCCAGCCTGCCGATCTGTCTGTCTATCTGACAATCCGTCAGTCAATCAATCAATCATTCTATCAATCAGTCAATCAGCTGTTGTCTTAGAATTTGGCAGAACCTGCAGCTCTTTGCTGAGGGTCTGCAAGCCAGACATAGTGATGATGGCGGCGAGGAGGGTGATGATGCTGACGATGATGGGGATGACGGCGGTGATACTGATGATGGTAGTCATGAACATGGTCAGCAGTACTCATGCGTCCTCGTCATTATCACCATCATCATCGTAATCTTTTTCTTGGGTGCTAGGGTTGGCTCAAAGGGAGTGCCAGCTGGAGGGGTGTGTCGAAGCTATGGAGGAATGGACCGTCGGGTCCATCGTTCTGGCAGCCGTGCTTGGCCTGCTGTGCCTGTGCTGCCAGTTCATATGCTGTTGCGTCTGCACAAATGTTGCGGTGCAAGAGGAAGACATGACCAAAGACGATCGTGAATTCCTGGTGCAATCACGCGGACAAGCCGAAGAGCGAGCAGCACAGAATACACCGTGGGCCTTTGACCACCAGCTTGACCAGCCGCAGCAAGCTGACGTATGCTTCTCCTGTGGAACGACGTCGAACGGGAAAAAGAACGTGGAAGGTTTGAGTCAAGTCCTGGAAACAGCAGCGGCAGCACAACAGGAAGCTTGGATGAGAGCGAAGGAGGAGATCAAGGAGAAGATACACCGGGAGGTTGGCCGCAAGCTGCGATGTGAGATGCGCCTGATGTGGCTGCTTCCCTTGTTGTCCCTCGTGGCAGCCCCTTGGACCACCTGCGCTGGAGGCTCGCCGACCTGGGTTTACTTACTGTACGTCCCAGTGCTGCTTCGTGCGAAGTACATCGAGTACCAACTGCTTCAGCAGCTCGAGGCCTCGTCCGTCAAAGTGGCCAAACACGGATCGGGAGAGCTCAGCTTCAACTTTTCAGGGAGACAATGGAGGACATGTGTGTTTGGGAAGGTAGTGTGGCTTTTATAGCCACAACATAGTTCGTGGCTTCGGCTGTGAGGTCTGCGACGAGATGCAGAAGGATCTCGAAACTGCCTGCAACCAGCTACTCACCTGCAAGGCGATGTGGGAATCGTACTGTCTCTCAGCAGTCGGGAGTTTACACAAAAGCTGCTACTAGTAGTGGCACGACACCTGATCAAGTGTGGTGCCGGCTGGCCAGACTGTTCGTTGTGAAGGGGTCCCATTCTGAATCGGCCTTCTTTGGAGGTTAGTGCTGAGCTCGGGGATCCGGTGAACCGCAGCTTCTGCAAACACGAAATGGACGGACAGTACCTGAAGCCAGAAGAGCCATCAACGTTAGGCCTGAGTAAATCTAGTGAGCCGTGACCTCAGAGAAGATCGGCCTTTGCTTGTGGCCTTCGCGGGTACACTCTCCGCTGGTATTGCCAAACTAGACTTCGACTCCAATAGCACCTTCTGCATCTATCATCCCACATTCGTAAACGCCCTCGAGGTTTAGGGTGATGGAACCCTAAACCCTAAACCCCTACACCCGAAAGCCCATGCCCAATCTGCTCAGTGCATCGCGCTTGCTATCTTTCCCAGTGCAGGTCCCCTGGTCTTTGAAGTTGATCTTTGAGTTCTGCATCGGTGCCTTCGAACATTTCGATTGGTTTACTGACGGCGCCATGCCGGTCCAGGCAAGCATCTCCGGACAGCAGCATAGTAACCCTAAGCCCTAAACCCTGAACCCATCGTAGTAACAGATAGCAGCAGGAGTATTTGTGCTACGGCCCTGTGCCCGGGTCGGTGCGCATTGGCGCCGACTCTAGCTCGCTTAATAGAACAATCGTCGCGCGGCAGGCAGCAGTCTGCGACCCGAAAGCAACGGACGTATGGGCGACCACTTTCGAGGCCAGTTCAGTACACCGCAGGTTTTCAGGTGGATCCGAAACAGCTGCTGTGGCTTGTGGATGAGAGGCGATGCTAGGATATCGCTGTGGAGCGCGCCTCCTGTAAGCACAAATTGTTTTGTAACCTCTGGAAAGCAAGGCTCTTGCTCTTGGGTGTGAGTCCTACAGTGAGCTACTGTCAGCTCCGGGCCGAGACTCACGGCTTGTATGAATCCTTGGAGTTCCAAGCTGAGCTTCCTTGTAAGGCGTGGTCTAAGCGTCTTGCCTACTGCTACGACCACCACTACCGACACGACGACTAACTACTACAAGTACTAACTACTCCTCCTCCTCCTCCTCCTGCTGCTGCTGCTGCTAACCACCACTACCACCACGACGACTACTGCTACTACTTCGACTCCTGACAGCGACGACCACGACCCCATGAGGCCTCGTGGTTCCCCATCTGGGTGCCGCTGATCCGTGGGCTGCACTTCTGGGGCGTCTCTCAGCTCACTTTAGGCTGCGGCGCCACGCAACTCCCAAACTAATGCTGACTGTAGGAGCTTTCTGTGCGTTTAAAGGGTCTTCATGAACAGCCGAGGGTCTCATTATTGATAGCATGGCAACAGAAATACAGTTGCAGAAGTTGTCGCAGTAGCAGTAGCAGTAGCAGCAGCGCACTAGCGCAGTAGCGCACGCTGCCACGGTCTCGCTCACGGTGGTGGTGCCGGTGTCGTTGGCAGTCGTAGTCGTGGTCGTGGCCGTGGTCCTAGTCGTAGACGTAGTCGTCGCAGTCGTAGTCGCAGTCGTCGTCGTGGCAGTTGGTAGTCGCAGTGTCCAGTAGCAGTAGCAGCAGCCGCAGTAGCAGCAGTAGAAGTGGTAGTAGTGGTCGTCGTCGTCGTCGTAGTAGTAGTAGTAGCAGTAGCAGTAGCAATAGGAGTAGTAGTAGTAGTAGTCGTCGTAGTAGTAGTAGTTTTAGTAGTAGTAGTTGTAGTAGGAGGAGGAGGAGGAGGGGGCCGAAGGAGGACGAGGACGAGTAATTATCATCGTCGTCCTCATCACCAGCACCATCATCATCATCATCATCATCACCATCAACATCATCCTCTTCATCATCATCACCAACATCATTATCATCATCAACACCATCATCCGTCCATCACCATCACCATCATCATCATCATCATCATCCATCATCATCATCATTGCATCATAATCCTCCTCATCCTCCTCATCATCATGTTCCTCGTCATTACAATCGTAACAGTCCTAATAATATTCAATCGCAATCAAAGCATGCATAATATTTTTCGCTTTGGCCACCCCGACAGTAGCTCTCAGGTTATGGTGATTGCTCTGGTGTCTGCCGGCCTGGCCCAGCAGTTTGCTGCGACCTTGCGATTGTGGTGGGGCAGGGCTTGTCCGTTTACCCGACCAGCACAGTTTCCGAACAGTTTTGCTTTAATCGACCCCCGATTCCATGATTTTCTGGTTTTCAGGTCTGTTGCCCTGTTAGGATCAAGAGCGGCAGCCCTGACGTGGCTAAAGACAACACCATTGCTGCGGATGCAGCGGGCCTGGGATCCATCGCATTCTGGTATGAACAAGATGAACAGCTGGCGAAGACTCAGACTCAGGTGCACCCACCCATACTCGGCAAGACTGGTGTGCTTTGTCTCACAGATTTTGTTTTTGTTGCGCATATCGCGGCTTGCAGGAACCGACCAGCAGAAGTCTGGCAACTTGCCTGTCAAAAGTTATCATGGAGAACCTGATCCAGCTGTTTCTGCAGGCGCAGCAGAAAGTGGCAATGTGGAACTTCCTATTCTCACAGCAGCTTCTTTGTCACTTCGGGCCGGCTACTGCTACATTTTGTGTAAGACAGGGGCGTCTTCTGAGCAGCTAGGAGCTTTCTCTCTACACATGGCAGAGGTCAGGCTTGCAATCTTCCCCCTCTCTCAGCACCAGCGTCTGTATCCTCCTCCTCATCATCATCATCATCGTCATCATCAGCATCAGCATCATCATCAGCACCGCCGTCATCATCATCATCATCATCATCATCATCATCACCATCAGCATCATTATCCTGATCGTCATTGTCGTTGCATTGTCATGGTCATCGTCGTCATAGCTGTCGTCTCATCATCATCATCGTCACCAGTACAATCACCATCACCAGCATCATCATGATCATCGTCATCATTATCATGAGCATCATCGGCATCGTCGTCGCCATCGCCATCATCGTCATCATCACGACCGGTGTGCGTAATGCAACCGGCTGCGCTTCACGTTTGTGGCTTGTCTGGGTGCATCTGCTTATTATGCATATGTCTAGATTATGTTTGTACCCACAGTCAGAGTTCTTGAGCCATCGGGGGTGTTCCAGGTCCATGGGCCCAGAACGAATGGTCTCAACACTTACCGGGCGATGCCCGAGTGCCTTCTGCAGGCCTCCCTCTACGGCATCATCTTCGACGAGCTAGACAGGAGTGGGCACTGGAAGGTACTGGCTTCCATGTGCGTCGGCCTGGCGATGGCACTCTACAAGCTGATGCCTGTGTGGAGGTACTTCGCAGTAGGATGGACGGGTTTATTTCGGCAGGGTGCACTGTGCGAGCAGAGATGCTCGGCACTTTTCACGATTTTGCTCGTGACTTCAGCTTACTTGTCTGGCCTGGTGTTCATAGCTTGGATCATCGCCAAGATTTCCTTCGCTTTTACATGCCCCGATCACCTTTGGGGCCTGACCACTGGCTGTGTCTCCATGAACTCCACGGAGCACGCGCACTCACATCACGTGGACCTCTGGCCCTTTTGAGTAGCCAGCTCTCGGGAAGCACAGGCTTCCAAGAAGAGCGAGCTGATGTTTACGGTTGCAAGGGGAGCACAAAGCCTCCACGTTCCGTAGAATCCCTAGTCACTGTAGCCCTTACTATGTCTTTCGTGCCAAAGGCATGCACACCCTGCGCTTCACAAGAGAGCCATATGGTAGCATCGGAAAGGAATCGAAAGGGCGGGTGGGAATGGGCCCTGAGGGGGTGAAGGGTTAACCTTCCCGCGGGACAGAAGGGCTGAATTAGGTTGGTCTGCTTTGCCAGGAGCTTCTCTACCAGACACTGACGTGAAGACGAACTGCCTTTCCTCCCACCCCCGCTAAAAAGTACTCCTACTCCTGCAATCTCATGTTGGTCGCAATGCTTCTTGACGACTACCGTGTCTCGGTCAAGGGTTTGGGCCCTGTTTGGTTTCGAAGGCGGGTCGGGGTTTCGGGATCGGATATGGATTGCTTCAGCCGTAGGGATGTTGCTGGACAGCCGAGGTGCCACACTGGTCTGCTTGGTCATGGCCGCCGGCAGCAGCGACTGATAATCATGATGATGACGAAAGAGGTGACGACGAAAGAGCTGAGGCTCTTCCTCCTCCCTTCTGGCATCAGTTACACTCACCCTCACACAGCTGCAACTACTACTGGTACTACTACTACTACTACTACTACTACTACTACTACTGCTGCTACTACTACTACTACGACGACGACGAGTGCTACTCCTCCCGGTGCTACTACTCCTTCACTCTACGGCTACTACTACTACTACTACTACTACTACTACTACTACTACTACTACTACTACTACTGCTACTACTACTACTACTACTACTACTACTACTACTACGACTTCTACTTCTACATTCTGCTGGGAAACGAAGCGCGCTCCATGGGAAACAAGATTTTGCCCATCTTGCCTATCTTGGCCAATTTCGCAATCTTGGTCCGTTTGAACCGCTTGCACCACTTGGACCACTTGCACCACTTGGACCACTTGCGCCACTTGCATCATTTCAAGCAGAGAAATGGTGCAAGTGGTCAAGCGGTGCAAGCGGGCAATTGGTGCAACTGGTCCAAAGGTGCAAGGGGTTCTTGAGCAAGCTTGCAAGCTTTGCGTGTCAATTTTGCCCGCCCTTGAAAAACAACATCAGCAAGATTGAGGCGTGCGTTCAACTTGGTCGGATATCGGCCCGCATTTCCCCTGTCACTGTACTTCTACTACTACTACTACTACTACTACTACTACTACTACTACTACTACTGCTACTGCTACTACTACTGCTACTGCTACTACTACTACTACTACTACTACTGCTACTACTGCCACTACTGCTACTACTGCTACTGCTACTACCACTACTACTACTGCTGCTATTGCTAATACCACAACTACTACCACTACTACTGTTGCAACAGCAGCAGCTACGACGACGACGACAACGGCTGCTGCTGCTGCTGCTGCTGTGCAGCAGCAACAGCTTCCGGCAAGCACACATCGCAACAGTCACCACAGCCTAGCTGTGGGCGTGTTGGCAGTTGAGAGTCGACGTGTTTGCAACGTCATCCAGACTCCGGATTTTTATCTTGCAAATCGTGTTGGGCTTCCAGGCTCGACGTAATTGCGGCTTCCAATATTTTCATATAAGATCATGTATGTTACTGCTTCTTTCCGTTGTCGCAAGGTCGATAGTATAATCGATACTTTGCATGTCGCAGCCACGTTAACTCGGACATGGCATGCGCTGCGTGCGCACACACCAATCTAGCCAGGTGGGCATCAACCACACAGACATAGTACAAGCGGGCTGCGTGCCTGGCACTCTTGGTAAACAAACGTGATTGTTAGCTACCAGCCCTACTTCCGTGGTGGTAGTGCCACAATCAGCCATGCAGCACATCACAAGCTAACACTGAACATACACTCGTCGTTACGGCCGCCATGGCTTTGGTATGGCAGGTCGCCTTGTTGGAAGTGTCCAAGTTGTGCTTCGGTTTTTGAATTGTGTGGCTGCAGCATGACTGCCCGTGCCACCTGTTTCAGCCACGAATTCCTGAAGCTCTGCGTGGTACCACCCCTGTCCTGCTAGCCGTCCCTGCGAGCGCTACTAGGTCCGCTAGGCAGGCCTAGTCTGCCACATGCTGTAGAATTGTGCCGATGTTCCGTGCCGCAAGACGTCTCCTGAGCATCCACATTTCAGCCTCTCAGCGTGCTGAGAATCAAACACTTTCACACAAGGCTTCCAGTGCGCCACAGATCCGAGCCTTTTTCGTAGAGTCGTAGAGCTAGTGAAACCCGGCCCGGCCTTTATCCGCGATGGCATTGCCCGAGCACCAGTCACCAGTCACTACACCTACCGCCTCTGAACCTGGAAATCGCAAGGTCTGGTGAGCTGCCGACATGCAGGCCTTAGGGCATCCCTGGGTCGTTTTGGTCTGTCCGGTTCTGTGGTGCTCAGGGTTTTTGGTGAGATTTACTTCGCTGTAGTTAAGTGAGATCGATTCTGCAGCAAGACGTAGAGGACGTCAAGGCCTTCGGACAGGGAGTCCGCACTTCTAGCAACTCAGCTTGGCTCCAAGGCTCTTAAGGTCAGCAAGGCCCGTGCACAGATTGTGGTCTTCTGAACAAGCATGGAACAAGAACAGCACATGAAATCACAGCAACTATATGGTGCTTGAAGACCCGTGTAAGTGCAAGTGTAATGGCAAAAGATGCGATCAGGAAATCTGTTCCGATAAGTTCGAAAGTCCACGAACTACGGAGCCTGAGCCTCTGCAGGCAGGCTTGGTGGACCAGCGGGCCCTACGAGGCACCACTCTCAGGTTTACGGGCCTAGTTTTGTTCTAGAGATTGCTTGTATAGTTCGTGATAGACTCGGATTTCTATTACATGGGATGTGTGCTGCAATCTACCCGGGGATCTTCTTCTATCGGCGAAGGCTCCCCGGGGTAATTTCCGTAAGTTCGGCTCGAGGGGGTTGGAGGGCTTAATCGCCGATGAGGACTTCGGATTGAGGGCGTCAGGCTGGGCCACAAAATATAGTGGAGACCCCAACCCGAAACCCCACTTTTGACTGGCCCCCTCCGTTCAACTAATCATCACATGCGAGATGAGACTCCAAACTTGTCTCATCTCCAGAGTGCTGCCTGTTAAAAAGGTCTCAAGCCGATACCCTGAAGGAGTCCTTGCGGTGCAGGTCGCTACTCGTGGGGTTGAAGCCGTGCCACAGGGGCCGGTAGAGGCGAAGAGAACACTGACTACCCAAGGCGTCCTACGCGCTCCTATACCCTCAATGCAGTAAGCTTATAACCGAAACCCTAAACCCACCAGCAAATTTCAGGTGTGCAACTCTTCTATGCATGCCACCCCCCAGAACCTGACATGTTTGTTACGAACCCTAAGCCCTACACTTTAAGCCCCAAAACCCTGAGCCCTTCCCTTTAAGCCCAAAAACCCCTAAGCCCTACGCTTTAAGCCCAAAAGCCCTAAGCCCTAAGCCCTGATACCCCAAACCCCTAAAACCCTCAAACCCCTGAACCATCGTATTCGTAACCCTAACCCTATAGAACCCCTTAGAGGAACCCTTGAGAACCCTCAAAGGAACCCTAACCCTAAACCCTAAACCCTAAACCCTAAACCCTAAACCCTGCCTCCCTAAACCCTAAACCCTAAACCCTAAACCCTGCCTCCCTAAACCCTAAACCCTAAACCCTAAACCCTGCCTCCCTAAACCCTAAACCCTAAACCCTGCCTCCCTAAACCCTAAACCCTAAACCCTAAACCCTGCCTCCCTAAACCCTAAACCCTAAACCCTAAACCCTGCCTCCCTAAACCCTAAACCCTAAACCCTAAACCCTGCCTCCCTAAACCCTAAACCCTAAACCCTGCCTCCCTAAACCCTAAACCCTAAACCCTAAACCCTGCCTCCCTAAACCCTAAACCCTAAACCCTAAACCCTGCCTCCCTAAACCCTAAACCCTAAACCCTGCCTCCCTAAACCTCTCTACCTATAGTAATTTAAACCCTAATGACTTCGTGGCTTTTGATCAAAACTCGTGGCTTTTGATCAAAACTCGTGGCTTTTGATCAAAACTCGTGGCTTTTGATCAAAACTCGTGGCTTTTGATCAAAACTCGTGGCTTTTTATCAAAACTCGTGGCTTTTGATCAAAACTCGTGGCTTTTGATCAAAACTCGTGGCTTTTGATCAAAACTCGTGGCTTTTGATCAAAACTCGTGGCTTTTGATCAAAACTCGTGGCTTTTGATCAAAACTCGTGGCTCTTGATCAAAACTCGTGGCTTTTGACGTTTTTCCAGTGTTTAGCAGCCTCGGGTTTAGGGCTCCAGGGTTTAGGGCCTAGGGTTTAGGGCCCCAGTGTTTAGGGGCCTCGGGTTTAGAGCCAGGGCCCCCAGTGTTTAGCGGCCTACGGTTTAGGGCCCCAGTGTTTAGGGGCCTCGGGTTTAGGGCTCCCCTCCCTCCCCTCCCCTCCCCTCCCCTCCCCCTCCCCTCCCCTCCCCTCCCCCCCTCCCCTCCCCTCCCTCCCTCCCCTCCCCTCCCCTCCCCTCCCCTCCCCTCCTCCCTCCCCTCTCCCTCCTCCCTCCTCCTCCCTCTCCCTCTCCCTCCCCTCCCCTCCCCTCCCCTCCCCTCCCTTCCCCTCCCCCCTCCCCTCCTCCTCCCGCCCCTACCTCGCTCCCCTCCCCTCCCTTCCCTCCCCTCCCCTCCCCTCCCTTCCCCTTCTTTCCCTCCCCTCTCCTCCCCTCCCCCCTGGCTTCCAGTGTTTAGCAGCCTCGGGTTTAAGGCTCCCGTGTTTAGGGGCCTGGGGTTTAGGGCCAGGGCCCCCAGTGTTTAGCGGCCTACGGTTTCCATCTGACAAGGCAAAAAGAAGGATGCTAGTTGACCATGCTGGTTTCCATTTTGCAAGGCAAAAACAAGGATGCTAGTTGACCACGCTGGTTTCCATTTTGCAAGGCAAAAAGAAGGATGCTAGTTGGAAACTCTGGTTTCCTCCTGCAAAAACAAGGATGCTAGTTGACCACGCTGGTTTCCATCTGACAAGGCAAAAACAAGGATGCTAGTTGACCACGCTGGTTTCCATTTTGCAAAGCAAAAACAAGGATGCTAGTTGACCACGCTGGTTTCCATTTTGCAAGGCAAAAAGAAGGATGCTAGTTGCACACGCTGGTTTCCGTGTGCAAAGGCAAAAAAGGATGCTAGTTGACCATGCTGGTTTCCATCTGACAAGGCTAAAACAAGGATGCTAGTTGACCTGTTTCCATCTGACAAGGCAAAAAGAAGGATGCTAGTTGACCACGCTGGTTTCCATCTTACAAGGCAAAACCAAGGATGCTAGTTGCACACGAAGGTGTGCTTGTTAGTGTGCCACGGCCAAGGTTTTGAGTCGTTCTTGATCAGTTGCTCAATGCGCTGCCTTGAACGGTAATCGCAAAGAAGCTTGATAGCTGCAGTTGCTACTGTAAAGCGATGGCGTGACCGCAGCCTCAGCTGCTGTGGGTAGTGCTTTCTTCTTACACTTTCAACATTTTAACGGTAACTTACGGTCTACTTGCGAATCGACGACGGTTGCAAATATGATAGATTCTTTGAGTCGTGAGTCGTATGTAAGTTAGTATTTAACTAGAAGACAATTGGCCCGAAAGCATCATCAGCGAAGAGTGTTACGCTACGTCATAGAATCCAGTGTATAGGGTCATAGAGTCACCGAGTCAAAAGCACGGAGTCACAGAGTCGGAGTGTCACATACAGTCAAGAGTCGTACAAGTCATAGTTCATAGAGTCATCGAGAAATAGAGTCGATTACATGTCAAGCACAAGTCATAGTTCAAAGAGTCATAGAGTCATATAGAGTCATAGAGTCACAGTGAGACAGAATCATAGAGTCATAGTGTTATAGAGACATAGCGTCAGAGTGAGAAAGAGTCATAGAGTCATGGAGTCATCTATGTACCACGCACTTGACTTGATGTAGTTCACTCTATGAACACTAATGTTCAGGTTTAGCGGGTTTAGAGTATAGTCCAACATGACGCAGAAGTCTTCCTTTCCTAGCTCCGGAACCTCACTATATAGACATCCCTGATTACTGTGGTTTCAACGTGACTCTATGACTCTATGCATGGTCACTTTATGTCGCAGCAGTAGTAGTAGTAGTAGTAGTACTAGCAATACCAGTACTAGTAGTAGTGATAGTAGTGGTAGTCGTAGTAGTTGTAGTAGTAGTCGTCGTCGCGTAGTCGCAGTCGTGGTCGTAGTAGTAGTAGTAGTAGTTGTTGTTGTAGTTGTAGTTGTTGTTGTGGTACTAGTAGTAGTAGTAGTAGTAGTAGCAGTAGTAGCAGTAGCAGTAGTAGTGGTAGTAGTAGTGGTAGTAGTAGTAGTAGTACTAGTAGTAATAGCAGTAGTAGTAGTAGTAGTAGTATTCTTTTGTAGTAGTGGTAGTAGTAGCAGTAGTAGTAGTAATAATAGTTGTAGTAGTGGTAGTGGTAGTAGTAGTACTAGTACGAGCTCGAACACTCGACAACGCCAATTTCTGTGAAGGGTTGCAAGTTTCACCTCAATGCACATCAAAAGTAATAACTTTGCCTCGCGTTCGAACACTCGACAACGCCAATCTGTGTGAAGGGTTGCAAAATTCATCTCAATGCTCATAAAAAATTGCAACTTTACCTCGCGTTCAAACACTCCACCACGCCAATCCCTGTGAAGGGTTGCAAAATTCATCTCAATGCACATCAAAAATTGCAACTTTGCCTCGCGTTCGAACACTCGACCACGCCAATCCCTGTGAAGGGTTGCAAAATTCATCTCAATGCACATAAAAAAATGCAACTTTACCTCGCGTTCGAACACTCGACCACGCCAATCCCTGTGAAGGGTTGCAAAATTCATTTCAATGCACATCAAAAAATGCAACTTTACCTAGCGTTCGTGCATTCGACCATGCCAATCCCTGTGAAGGGTTGCAAAATGCAAATCCCTGTGAAGGGTTGCAAAAAAAATTGAACTGCACCCAAACCCTGTGAAGGGTTGCGCGGCGCCCGCAAGAAGTGTAACTTTACCTCGCGTTTGAACGCCCGAGGAGGCGAATCCCTGGGAAGGGTTGCGCGGGAACCCTAAAATGTGTAACTTTACCTAGCGTTTGAACGCCCGAGAGTTCCAATCCCTGTGAAGGGTTGCGCGGGAACCCTAAAATGTGTAACTTTACCTAGCGTTTGAACGCCCGAGAGTTCCAATCCCTGTGAAGGGTTGCGCGGGAACCCTAAAATGTGTAACTTTACCTAGCGTTTGAACGCCCGAGGCAGCGAATCCCTGGGAAGGGTTGCGCCGGGCGCCTAAAATGTGTAACTTTACCTAGCGTTTGAACGCCCGAGGCAGCGAATCCCTGGGAAGGGTTGCGCGGTGCGCCTAAAATGTGTCACTTTACCTAGCGTTTGAACGCCCGAGGCAGCGAATCCCTGGGAAGGGTTGCGCCGGGCGCCTAAAATGTGTAACTTTACCTAGCGTTTGGGCGCTCGAGGAGGCGAATCCTTGGGAAGGGTTGCATTCCCGATGGACGACGACGGTGCCACCCCTGGCTTTAGAAGAGAGATTTAGATACCGAGATGTAGAGAGTATGTAGAGAGGTAGAGAGTAAGTCAGAGAGTAAGTCAGAGAGTAAGTCAGAGAGTAAGTCAGAGAGTAAGTCAGAGAGTAAGTCACAGAGTAAATCACAGAGTAAGTCAAGAGTAAGTCACGAGATGTAGAGAGTATGTAGAGAGGTACAGAGTAAGTCAGAGAGTAAGTAAGTCAGAGAGTAAGTCACAGAGTAAGTCACAGAGTAAGTCAAGAGTAAGTCACAGAGTAAGTCACAGAGTAAGTCACAGAGTAAGTCAAGAGTAAGTCACAGAGTAAGTCACAGAGTAAGTCACAGAGTAAGTCACAAGTAAGTAAGTAAGTATCAAGTGTAGAGTCAAGTATCAAGTGTAATGTAAAGTATGGAGTCAAGTAAGTTGATTCTATGTCTGTCATCTATGTACTCAACTGCGGCGTTCCACACGGAAGAACCCTTCGCGAAGCTTTCGGGAATAATTCAAGCCAAAAGAAATAAAACTATAATTCTAATGTGAGGGGATTGTCTGGGCGGGTGGGGTTTATTCTTGAAGATAGCTTGACTAGAAATAGCTTGACCTTAAATCTTCAAAGTCAGAGCTGCTGAACCCTAAACCCTAAACCCTAAACCCTAAACCCTAAACCCTGCCTCCCTAAACCCTAAACCCTAAACCCTGCCTCCCTAAACCCTAAACCCTAAACCCTAAACCCTGCCTCCCTAAACCCTAAACCCTAAACCCTGCCTCCTAAGCCCCAAACCCTGCCTCCCTAAACCCTAAACCCTAAACCCTGCCTCCCTAAACCCCAAACCCTGCCTCCCTAAACCCTAAACCCTGCCTCCCTAAACCCTAAACCCTGCCTCCCTAAACCCTAAACCCTGCCTCCCTAAACCCTAAACCCTAAACCCTAAATCCTAAGCCCCAAACCCTGCCTCCCTAAACCCTAAACCCTAAACCCTGCCTCCCTAAACCCCAAACCCTGCCTCCCTAAACCCTAAACCCTGCCTCCCTAAACCCTAAACCCTGCCTCCCTAAACCCTAAACCCTGCCTCCCTAAACCCTAAACCCTAAACCCTAAATCCTAAGCCCCAAACCCTGCCTCCCTAAACCCTCGAGCCCTGGCGAGGCCGGGGCCGCCCCGCGGCCCGAGAGGCGGCGCCGGAGCCTGCGCTTGGGCCCCGGGGTGTTCGGTCTTCTTGAGCCCTTAGGGTTTAGGGTTTAGGGTTTAGGGGGTTTAGGGGGTTTAGGGTTTAGGGTTTAGGGTTTAAGGGTTTAGGGTTTAGGGTTTAGGGTTTAAGGGTTTAGGGTTTAGGGTTACGAATACGATGGTTCAGGGGTTTGAGGGTTTTAGGGGTTTGGGGTAATCAGGGTTTTCGGCGTTTAGGCACGGCTTGGGGAATCGGTCGGGCTCAGGGGTCAAGTTCAGGGCTTTGGTGTTGAGGGCTAAAACGTTTAGGAGTCTTGGGCCCTTTCGGGGGGTTTAGGGGCTTGAGCCCCGTATCATAGGCATACTCTTATATACCGGCCCATAACCGAACCCTAGACCCTAAACCGTAAACCCTAACTAAACAACTATTCTATCCATCAGTCTATCATAGACCCCTTCTAGTCGCCCCTTTAAGGGTGTCCAGGGCCGACGGGTGGATCTGCAGGCGATGCGGCGGACGGATGAGTGTTTGGGCTGGGGTTGTGGGAGCATGGCTTGGGCCTGCAGGAGTCGGTTTACACATACATTATATATGTACACATATAAGTATACAGTTATATATGTATATACGTATAAAGTTGTATGTATATATATATATACACACACATATATTACGAGCCATGTTGTTGTGCTTTGAGGGTTTGCTGGACAGGAACCAGAGGCGTTGAGGGTTTTGGCTTTTAGGGTTTTGTTAGATAGGAACCAGGACCGAGCAGTCTTGTTGGTTCGATGGTCGGATGAGCTATTGGTAGTTTTTGCAAGACGTGTTGTCAAACCGTCTTGGAGTGCTACACTGTGTGGAGATAGCGGTTCTTGTTCGAGTGTGCCCGTGTTTCCCGAAGCCCGAAATCCGGAGCCCCGGACCCTATACCCAGGAGGCCACGGACAAAGCCCCGTGAATCCGCCACTTTCCGCTCCGAAAAAATTGTTTTCGTTGAACTATGAAATCCCTAGGCCCTAAGCATCCAACCCCGAAGTACTGTACACCTCCGAAATTAATGCGCTTAATGGTTGACTATCAGGCCATTCACAACGCTGAGATTGTTCTATGGTATGTGTGAATATGCCAGTATAGGTATGTAGGGCGTGTACATACACACACGCGGACCTGTTTAACCTGGTGCTTGTCAACATTATTGCGTCCTTCCTGATTGAGAAGATTTCGCGATGTAGTAGAACTGTTTGCACGAGTTTGGCGAGGAGTCGCCTGCCTCCTTCCTAGCAGACAGAAAAATGGACGACCCCTCACTCGCTCTCGCTCTCTGTGTTTCTCTCTCTCACTCTTTCCCTCCCTCCGTGAATCCTCCTTCTGCCTCTGTCTCTCTGTCTGTCCGTCTGTCTTCCTCCATCTCTCGTTTCGTTTCTTTTTGATATACGCATTGTATGCTGCACATACATATGTGCCTACACACTTGTATATGCCTATATGTGCATGTGCTTGCCTACAGGTTTGCTGACTGGGCCTGAAGGTCTTTCTGCTCTTGCGTCTACTTGACCCTGTTTCTCCATTTCTGTCTTTCCCCGAACCGACCTGCCATTAAGAGCTGCGAGGCTACCTACATCCACCCAGGACCAGCCTGACCCCAAATTGGCCCTCCTCGTCTGAGGCCTGAGGCGCCCCCCGCGCACTGGTTTACAAGGACCGTCCATCGAGTTAAGCCGGATGCCGGAAGGAATGGAGTTATCAGCTCGATGAATCAACCAGGGCGAAAGTGGTAGGGTTCATCTCCGATTCCTCCTGCAGACGGTCAAAGCTGCCCTCTGGTCTTAAGAGCCCAACCGCTGGTGCGTATAGAAGGTCATTTTGCAGTTTGAGACCTGAGAGTATGATGCAGACGGCTTAGCCATGCCATTTCATTGCATGTGGCCCGCTTATCCACTCCATGTAACTCCAAGAGCTCTTGCAAATCGCAAATCCCACAGCACCGACGAGAATTTGCACGCAACATAGTTTGAAGGCAAATTCCCTTTGTAAGGGCCTCGAGACTACCATGCAGGATTAGAGACGGCCGACAGATCGGACGGGGCAACGGCACGAAGCTCAGGTGTCAACGACGACTTCGGTTCTACTGCCACTGCTAGTAGCAGCAGTAGTAGTAGTAGCAGCAGCAGCAGGAGTAGTAGTAGTAGTAGTAGTAGTAGTAGTAGTAGTAGTAGTAGTAGTAGTAGTAGTAGTAGTAGTCGTAACGGGAGCCACAGCAGAAACAGAAGTAGTCGCGCTACTACTGTCGGGAACGGGGTACTTGCAGTCGCAACAGCCAACGCAGCGATTTGGCTAGTACGAAGAAGAAGAACGGGAAGACAAGGCTGATCAATTCTAAACAGCAGGCTCCAGCCGTTGCAACAATGCCATGGTACTTCCCTGGCCGCTATCGCAGCGGGGATCGTAGCCCTCGTATAGACCCCCAAAACCAGTGTTGCCAGAACTCCAATCCATGGAATGCTGAGACCGAGATGCGGCATCGATTGAGGATCCATCGGCAGGTTCGCACTGAGCTCTCTTAAGGCATGCGTTTTTGTTGGAGTCTAGGTTCGGTGTCATGGGGTCGGGTTCAGGAAGCGATCTTTTGACCTCACGCAGAACCTAAAGTAAATTGTCGGCACGACGGCAGACGCTTACACACCTTTGACAAGGGGCTGTTCTTACGGACTTGCAATAACAGAACCAGACCTCGCATCACTACTAAACAAATAAACAAATATACAGGTATCTATATCTATCTATGTATATATATATATATATACACATATGTATGTATCTCACAGCCCATGATGCAGAGAATGGATCCAAGAGTCCGATACATCTCTGTGATCTAGATGGAGGCCAAAGGAAGCAAGGAGGAAGGACGGTGCTGACCCTGAAGCGAGCGCTCGAAGAATCACGCGGCTTACAACACGATTACTCATGAACACCTGAGTTGGCAATCCTGAGCCCCGAACACTCTTACACAGTCCAGTCTTTTTTCCAAGAGGACTCTTTGTGTGACTATGAGAGATGGCTGAAGGTCCAAAGGATGCATAGATCTCTCAGGAGAGGTTGTGGCTCTTGGATTAATCTTCAAGCTTCCATCCGGACATCCCTGATCCCAGAATCGAAAGAGGCATTTGGCTATCCTTGCAGATACGCAGATGCTCTCGGGATCGGCTTTCTGCGTATTTCTATAAGCAACGACTTTTGCTTCTGCAGCTTTGATGCATGTTGGTGGGCGTCCTCCTCTAACACAGCAGCTGTCCGGGTTGTGCGAGGTACGCAGCCGTCGCAGATCCCAGCTCGCGAGGCTGATACCGCAGAGAGAGACACAGGCGGGCGGGTGGGTGAGGGCCCGTAAACCCTATGTGCCACAAATCTACTTTAAGGTCCCATAGTAGTTCCTTTTTGTGCTTCATATTTAGAATCCTATAGGGTAATCCCAAGAAGGAACTACTGGGGCCTTAGGGTAAAGCCTTAAAGTGTACAGAGTCGCAGGTGCTTCACATCCAGCAGCCGCCCGACCGATAGAAGTCGAGAGCAGAGGCCAAGGGACGCTTTAGGGGCTCGGGGGAATTGGGGTTTAGGATTTAGGGTTTTAGGGTTTAGGAGTTGGTGAAGGCTTCGCGGGTCTAGACCGATCCCGAAGAGCAATCAGCAGTCCATTGCTTGCAGATTTCGCTGTGCCGCCATCGGGCCAAGCCGATCTACAGAGCAGTGGGCGGAGTTCTTTTGGCTGCAGGAGAGGGGAGCTCGTGATCAGCCCTGCAACCTGCAATCAATGCTTCAACCAGCTATAAATAGCTAAAGCTCACAGAGTTTGGTTCCCGAGGATCGATTGCGAGACTCTTGGTCAGCGATGCCAAAACCTATCGCCATCGCTGTAGGGCGAGAGTAGATCTCCCAGGCAAATAATCTATAGGCAATAGTTGTGCTCTCCGTGCATAACCGCACATAAGCCTACATTACATGTTTTGAAAATAGACGCTGCTATGCCATGAGTCTTTCCTGCTTCCGTCTTCGCATCCTAGGCAATGAGGAACCCTCGGACATGCGGTTTGATGCGAAGGACCTCAGCTAGTTTGGTCGAAGCATTTGGCAGTACGGCTTGCAAGTCAAAATCAACGCATGTCATGTGCATTCTTGGAGGTACCGCGGGTGGGGGTGTTGCTGTCCTTGTATTGGTGTTGGCATTGCTGTTGTTGCTGCTTGCTGCTGGTTGTGCTGCCGCTGCTGCTGCCGCTGCTGCTTCCGCTGCTGCCGCCACTGCTGGTGCTGACATGGTTGTTGATAGATTCATGGCTATGTTGATGATGCTTATGGTGACTGATTGTGGGTTGCTGAGAATGAAGATGCTGAGGAGGAGCAGGACTGGGACTGACCGAGGATGAGGGTAATGATGCACGCGAACATTCTGAAGAGGGCGGCTGCGCCGCAACAAGATTCTGTCAACCTTGGGTCAAGCCCTGTGTTCAAGCAAAGCCAGTGCCGCTACGTAAGTGGGGGAAGAGGTGGGGAGCCGCCTTTGCCTGAGAGGAGTTCCAGCCCGGGCAGCCGTACACAGGCCGCCAAAATGGCAGGATGAGGACTATAAAGTGTTATTTGCATTATCTATCTGAAAAACTATGCATTGTACTTGATGTTCGCTATATGCTCTGCTATTTGTGTGTATATATATATATTGATTGTATTATGTACTTTTTTTATTTGTATATGTTTATCTTTGTACGTACATATCTTTGTACATATATATGTACACATACGCATATATATATATATATACACACATACATACACACACACATACACCTATCTCATATTTTGGTTAACTGCATACATAAATACATGAATACATGAGTAGATAAATAGATAAGTATGTATATATATATATATATATGTATACATATCTGTATATATGTATATATGTAGCATATCGAATGTGTATAGCACATAGAATGTGTCAGTTACATATGCTACAATATATTGTCATTTCTTACTGTTCATTGTATGCTCTGTATTTCCAGGTTATATACGACACCCAACCTAGTGACATAGCACATATAACTTCTCTATGATGACTATATGTTGTACACGGTATAACGTCCTGAATCAGGTGAGTGGGAGGATGCCTGGGGGGAGCCTGTGACTCAGGGGGAGAATTCCAGGCTCTTGCGCGTAGGGCTCATGTCCAAGGCAGGACTTCGCCCTCGTATACTTCACTCAATGCCCACAACATGGCACAGCACCATACCTAGCACCTGCCATGCAGCACCCATTCATGACATGGCATTTCAAGCCCTTCCGCAATATGACTATCCTGTGTACTTGTAACTATCCTGCACTATGTACATTAGTCTGCTGATCTTACCTGACCTTATCTTACCTGATCTGACCTGAACTGATCTGGTCTTAACTTGTTTCATCTCATCTTATCTTGTCTTTTGAATGAAAACTAGTCTGGTCTAGTCTAGTCTAACCTTATCCGAGCTAAACCCAAACTACTCCACCCTATCTAACAAACCCACACCTGCAACCCATAATCTGCAAGCCACACTGCAAAAACCTATAGCCAAATTTCACTCTGGAATCTACAATGTGTATTCTGTAGCTTAATCTAATCTAGTTTAATGTAACCTAGCCTTTTCAAATTTAAACTCACCTAGGTAGACGTAGGTATGCGTGTATGCCCGCATGCATGGTTTTTTTGTGTCTCTTTGTCTTCTCACTCTTCTGGATTCAGCCAGAATCCCAGGCCAAGCAGTGCCCCGAGCACAGCGCAGGCTTGCTTCAAGGAACAGTCTGTTAGACTTACTTAAGCATTGGATCAGGGGACTTTTAACTAGGGCTCTAATTAGGGTAACTATATTTGTAACCCCGAATGAGGTACTTATGACCTTACTTATTAAGTCCCATGAACCTCCAGGTAGGATTTAGGGGCCCCTTGTTATAATTCTAGTATAATGGGCTTTAAAACTGTATTCTATTTATTAAAGCGCCTACATTGGGGTTTGGGGGTTCCGGTCTTATTATATTTCTAGTATAATGGGCGCCAACACCCTATTCTATTTATTAAAGCGTGTGGGGTTCCCCCCTAAACCCTAAACCCTAAAGGGGCGAGTGTCAAACAGCGTCGGGGGCTGAGCCGGCCTCTGGGTCGACAGGTGTAATGTAGGGGCCTTAATGGTTAGACCAGGGTTCCGGTTAAGGGCTCCTTTAAGGGATACCAAAAAGGGTACTATAAGGGATTTAAGGATGTAGGGGCCTTAATAATTCGAGTAGGGCTGGGGGTATATTATGGTATATTTAGAATTTAGAATAAGGAACCCCCAAAACGGTATAGGCAATTATTAAGGCCCCTATATTAGAAGTTTACTTCGGAGTCCAGCTTCGTGTTCAGGTTAGGCTGGACTGCTTCTGCAGTACGTGTTTCCGGAAGTTTACCGGGGGTCAGACAGTCCTTTCACAGTGGGGTTTGATTTGATTGTCCTGATTCGAATGCGAGTTTCTTGAAGCTGTCAGGATACTTTAATGCAGCCACTCTGACTCGTTGTGAGTGAAGAGGCCCTCTGTCCCAGAGAGGCTCCATCATCTTGCACCCTCAACATCAAGCGGCCCCCTTGCCAGCGAGCTAGTATCCTTGCTGTCCGAAACAAGGAAGGCCCCAAAATCCCTAGGCCCAGGCCGTGAACTTAACATCACGAGACCCGCCAGATATTCTTCGCGAGTATCTCAGAAGCATCTTTGAAGCCCCGGGATCGAACCCGATCATACTTAAAGGATCATGGGAGTTAGTAACTAGGGTTATAATTAGGGGAAACAATACTCACAAGCCCAATTAAGGTGCTTATAACCTTACTTACTAAGTCCCAGGATCCTCCAAGTACTTGCAAACGTGATGGCATGTAGGTCAGTATAGGTCACACAGTCATACCAGTCAGCATGGTAGCAGTAATCACTGTCTACTGAGTCTACTGAGAATATTGTCAGGTGCAAGCTACGCCATGGATAGAAACCGCAAAGGCTGAAACCAGAAGCCCCGCAGACGTACCCGAAGTGCACTGTGCTGTGAGGCTCTATTGTTTAGCGTCTCGGGCTCATGGTGCCTGCAGGGTTCGGGATTTAGGGTTTGGGTTAATTGCAGTATCAGTTTGGGGCTAAAATGTGCTGCCCTGCTTCAAAGCCCTCGCACTGCTCTGGGAAGGCAGCCGCCCCTAGCATGCGGTGCGCCGGCGGGCCAGCCGATGTCTTCGGACGGGGTAGGCCCCGGGTTTACAGTCATCAAGAGATATCAAGAGTACAGCTTGAAGACTGTGACTGTGCCCTGCCGCGAGGGTGGACGGGGACTTTGGCTGGAAACAGATTTTTTGGGGGTTGTTCAGCTGCCGAAGGTACGGTGTGATTTGATTTGTGGGCATTGTTCCCTCGAAGCACCTCTTGGTGCTGGCGGTCGCGATATTTGTGTGCGATGCACTGTCCAGGCTTTGCCCGCAGTAGCAGCCCAGGTAACCTAAATACAAGATGCTTCACAGCCGCAGGCTGCCTGCAATGTCCACTTTGAGTCGTGGTACATCAATTCATCATCATCATCATCATCATCATCATGGAACACCGCAGTTGGACATAGCTGAACGTTTGTAGTCGCCCAAATATCCGCGTGGTGCACAAATAGTATCTCGAACAGCAAACGCAGTCATTCCGATCTCAATGCCTGCTGAGGGCCGCAGAAGAGAACCCTTGGGAAGAGTCCTGGCATGCGGATGCCGCTGGCCACGCAAAAGAACAGTATATGAACTGAATGATGTTAATATATATATATATATATATATATATACAGAGCAAGTACTGCTAAGAGTACTTGTACTAGTACTAGTACCAGTAATTTGTTTTTTGTGATTGTAATAGCACATGAACAGAAACAGTAGTGTTGGTATTCGGAATTGTACTAGCAATAGTAATAGTAGTAGTATTAGCAGTTGCAATAGTAATAGTAGCAGTAATGGCACTAGCAATGGTAATAGCAACAGCAATAGCAGCAATAGCAATAGTGATTGATAGTAACAGCAATAGTCATTGCAATAGCAAGAGTATTAGTAATAGTACTGGTGCCAGTACCCAGGTAACAAATAGTGATAGTAAGAGCAATAGTACTCGTAATAGTACCACTACTCGTGTTAGTACACGTGATAACCGTATTTGTACTAGTTCGAAGGTAGCATTGGTGTGTGTGTGTGTGTGGCTGTAGGGTGCAATGGGACCCTATTTTCTAGTTATTAAGGCGCCTATATTACATGGTTCATTGAAGCCGTGGCCTGCGAGCTCAGTGGAGCGATCACGGCTTCCGAAAAAACCCACGCGAGAACCCGCCTCTTCAAATCCAAGGACCCGCCCCGAGAAGGGCACACAGACCCGCCAGAGCCGTGGGAGACCGGTGGAGAGCCGACCTCCGCCTGGGAACCCGTGAAAACTTGGGATCCCTGGGAGGAGAATCCAGCTACCCGGTGGCACTTCAGCGGGTTTCCTCTTCATCGGTATGGTTTCTGGCGTGCAGGGATGTGGGGCCTCCGGTGCTTAAGTTTAAGGCAACTGCGACAGAGATCTTCAATGAGATGCATGGAAGTAGGGCCGGGCTTGCTCAGGTTTCAGGTGGCCCCATTGCTCTTTCTTCTGCCCTTCATTCATCCAACATGGACCATAACCAGCACCACATTGAGGCCCTAAACTTCTGAACCCCAAACCCTCCAGAACCCGAAGCCTTCAGGTGCACGATGCCGGCGCGCAGACGGCCACGCCCAGTAGCACTCCGCAGCCGCAGAGCCATCAGGGCTCAGCGCAGGAAGAGTGCTCGGGGTTTTCAAGACTTAGGCGTCCAGGAATCTAGGCTGCCGCGCTAGACTTCAGCAGGGTCAAGTCCAGCAATTGGACTTCAGAGACTCATCTCGGGCTCAAAGGCTGCTAAAGGATTTTCCGCTCCTAGAGGTTCAGGCGCGTCATGTAAGGTTCAGGTGTGGCACTGACCATTACGCTGTTGGCTTCAATCCTAAATCCCGAAACCGCCGGACTCCTAAACCTACGCCTCAAACCTTGCCCTGACCCTCACCAAGCCCTGAGACTTTAAGCCCCAAAGCCTCAGAAGACCCGTAACCAATAATATTTTTAGCCTTATAATAATTCCAATATAATGCGACACTTTCCCGTGAGGACCCTGCCAGCCAAGAGGGGTCGCCCACTCGACCTGTGGTGTGCCAGATCCCGTCCGGGTGCCTAGCAATTCGGGACTTGGGGTTAGGGTGTAGGGTTCAGGGTCTGGGGGTTTAGATCTTTTCGGTTTACGGTTTAGGCTTTAGAGTTTAGGGTTTGATTTGGGTTTTGAGGGTTTGCTGTGTAAAGTTTGGGTTTTTTGGGTTTAGGACATACAGTTTAGATCTTGGGGTTATCTAAAATCTAGGGCTGAGTCCTGATATCTGACTCTTGCTGGGAAGGCTCGGGAACCTAAACTAAACCCCGGGACCAAGACTCTGCTGATACTGCTCTGCCTTTGAGTGGTGAGCCGGATGTACCTGTACTACTCGTACCTAGCTCCAGCGGCCCTGAGCTGAGGTCAACGATTCTACTACCCTAACCCTACCCTCACTTCAAGAACATGAGCCCGGTACCCCAATCTCTTGAGAAGAGCTAAGAGCTAGACTATCGAATCCCCGTAACCCTTAAACCCTCTTCTAATCATCCACTTTTCCTCCAGGCCTCTTGCAGTACCAGCAAAAGCCCTTCAAAAGCTCTCGGTCGGTCACCAATGCTCGAAAACCCTAAGCCCAACGACTCAACAGAAAGCCACCAAACCACACAGGCCCTAAACCCAATCGCCCCAAAGCCCAAAACCCTGAAGCCCTGCAGTACTGTTGCCCCCAACCTAAAACCCCAAACTCAAAACCAACCCTGAAACCCTAAACCCTAGAAGCCCGATCCATCTAAATCCATAAACCCTAAACCCCACGTTAAAAAAGCCTAAACCCTAAACCCAAAATCCATAGACCCTAAGCCCTAAACCCTAAATCCATAGACCCTAAACCCTAACCCCTAAACTTGAAGCAAGCCGTTGAGGCCCTCGGACGAAGCCGCCGGATCGCGGTGGGTGGCGGAGGCTCCAGCGTCTCAGACGCTGGGTTGCAACTCTGATTTCTTGGAGTTTCTTGGGACTTTAGGGCTTTAGGGGTTTAGTGTTTAGGGGTCTAGGATTTAGAGGTCAGTTTTTCGCAGGAATTCCTCTGGGATTTCCTCTGGGCCTTGGTGTAGTTAGTCGGTCCAGTGCCAAGGACTGCACAACATGCAGCTCATCCAACTGAATCGGCAGGCGGATGTTCTGCGAGAACAGCAGTGAAATGAGGGGGCGAGAAACAGATTGCTTTCACATTGTGTCAGAAGCGGCATTTCGTTCTAGGCGTTAGGCCTCAACAATTGAAGCCCTAAACCCTAAACCTTAAATCCCCAAACCCCAAGCCTTACTCGTTTAAGGTGGCGATTCTGGTATCAGGAGTGGGCATGAGTTCGGTTTCGCTCCATGGCAAGCTTGTGAGTCAAATCCATCCCGCCTCAAGCGCAATCGTCCCCAGAAGATGCCCACGCGTGTTTAGGGTTTAGGGTTTAGTAGGGCTCGAATGATGAAATAGTATGCCATTGCCCTTATCGTCCCTATATACGATTATAGAAGTATAGTGGGAGGCCCTGAAACCTTCTTGCAGGAATTCAGGCCCCTGTATTCAGACCCCCGGTCAGAGCTGTAAGAATTCTGAGCAGCATCAGCCTCCACAAGTCCTTCCGAAGCTGGTTTTTGTCGTTAAGTTCCCAATACTTCCGAAGGTCTGAACCCTTACATGAACTCGACCATGTCTACCATGACCCGTCACCCTAATCCCTAGACCCTAAACCCAAACCCTAAACCTTACCCGAGAATAATGAATGCAAGTAGCGAAATAATTTCAGATCCCCAGTCGAATCTGCGCAGGTGCCCCAAGGACACCGGTTGGCCCTCCTGCCCAGTGCGTCAAGGCAGAGGGGCCATGAGGGGCTTCAAACTTCAGATTTCCGGGCCTCCGGAACGTCAAAAGTGGATGTCGTGGCTCTAGAATTCTAGAATTATAAAGTTTTGACTTACCTGCACCTTTATAACTCCAAGAATGGGATTCCTAGCAGGGCCTGAACCTGCACAGTTCTTGGCATATCCGTCTTGTGCACACGAAGAATCCTGAAGCAAGTTCAGGGTTTAGAGTTTAGGGTTTAAAGTTTTCCGTTCTCCATGGAAATTTCTTTGCCCAGCTCGATAATTTGTGTCGTTCGTGGTGGGAGAGAGGAGAGAGAGAGAGAGAGAAAGAGAGGGAGTGAGTAAGCGAGTGAGTAAGTAAGTAAGCAAGCAAGCAAGCAGTAAGGAAGTAACAAAGAAAGAAGGTGTGTAAGTCTTATGTAGGTAGGTAACTAGGTAAGTCAGCAGTAAGTAAGTAAGTACGTAACTTTCAAGTAAGTAGCTAAGCAAGCAAGTGAATCGAAATCTGTGGGTACCGGCAAATTGGCCGAGGTGTGTCGTCTTGGGGTCGAGGGTTCAGGATCTATGGGTTCGCATCTCCGAGACCGTGGCGTCCGAACCATGCTCGTATTTCTTCGGAGTGTCATTGTCTGTATTGTGAGATCCAAAGCCCGAGCCCCGAAGCGCAAAACCCTAAACTCTAAAGCCCAAATTCGAGTTGTTCTGCATCCTTCATCCTGTGTCCTGAAGCTTCCCCGCATTGCTCCGGCGCAGACGCTGCATGCGGATGATGCCAACTTCGTATCCGTAGAGCTGATGCCTCGAGCCGGATCTGCGCTTCAGGGTTTTAGGGTTTGGGGGATCAGTTTTTTTTTTTGATTTAGGCTTTTGGGTTTAGGATTGGGGTTCAGGGTTTCGGGTTTGAGGTTCAGGTTGTGGGGGATCTAAACTTTGGGGAACTTTGGGGTTTAGGGATCTTCAGGGGCTGCAGGTTTGGGTTGATGACTGGGACCTCGAGTAGGCCCTTATTCCCTTTTTTAGGGTTCAGGTTGCCTTATAAGCCCCTTTATACCAAAAAGGGCATCCTTTTTATGCATGGGTTACTCTTGGGTCTAGATGATGTTGAGGGAGTTCCTGGTTCCTTGGTGAGTAGATGTTGCAGGCTTGGTGTTGGGAATTTCGGGTCAAATAATAACCTCTGGCTGGCAGGGAACACTTGCTTTGTTTGAAGCCCACCATAAATTGGCGCGGTTCAGTTTTGTAGTTACTTGCAAATCTGGTCAGGTCTTGTGTTTGCGTTTGGATTTTCTCACGGAGTTGCGCGCAGTGGCTGGCATAGCGGTGCCGAGCAGCTTTCCGAGTTGTTGGGATGTTGGAAGTGATGCTATCTCCTGCACAGCATTGTCGGTTAGGCATTCCGTTTGACTGAGTGGTTGCAGCGTGGGTACTCCTTGCCAACGGAAGCTCCTGCAATTTCCCAGCATCAAAGCTCCAACGACCGGCACCTGAGAACCACTCATTCAATATAATTAAAAATATATAATTTATAATATATAATATATACTTCGCTTGCCAAGGTGTGGCGACCGAATGGTCCTTACTTATCCTGCGCCCCGACTGCAAATCTATGCGCACATATGTTTTTTCGATTTTCCGTGGCCAGGGGCTGTCTGGGGCTCGGGAGTTACTCTGAGGTCCGAATATAGGCCTGTTGTACTACTTTTTTTCAGGAACCCCAAAATAGTGTAGTTAATTATCAAGGCCCCTCTATTGACATCCCAATTGTGTATCTCGAAGAAGGTCGCCTGTCGGATAGAGAGCTCTTGTCCAGATTGAAACGACACACACTGCCGGGGTCCGTGTGAGTGAGTCTGTGGTGCGGACAGAATGGGTTGGTCCCACGTCGTACTGAAGCTTTTTCCAGGCCTTAATAATTACCAATACTATTCTGGGGGTTTCCTTATTGTAGTTATAGTACAATATACACCAAAACCCTGTTCTAATTTTCAAAGCCCCTAAATTACGTCACTTTGCCGATTTTCTTCTAGAACGGTCGATCCAGCTTCTCCACCGCTGAGCCGCAATGTCTGTGGAGCTGTCACCTGCCTCCTTTACTCTCCGTCTCGGCGCTTTCGTTCGCTGGTGGTGCGAACGCTGATGGAAATGTCTTGAATTGAAGATATCTGGAAAGGTCCTTGCAATGCTTGACACGCCCAGGAGGAAAATGGCTTTTTCGGGTGCCACAACACGCGAACGAGACAAGCAGCTCGGACTAAGCCAGCATTCAGACCCGCTGAGACTGCCGCAGGATAGGGCACAGTGGCTTTGTTGATGCATTAGGTCCCACACTCCTGCTGACGAAACTTCCTCCGCCGGGCTCCGCCCAATTTGATGCTCCATGTGGTCCTCCTCCTCGTCCTCCTCCTCGTCCTCTTCCTTGTCCTCGTCCTTGTCCTAGTCCTCCTCCTCCTCCTCTTCCTCATCATCACCATCACCATCACGATCACCGTGACCATCGCCATCACGATCACCATCAGCATCACTGTCATCATCAACGGCACCCACCACCACCATTGCCACCGCCACCGCCATCATGACCATCATCGCCGCCATCGTCATTATCACCAACATTAGATCATGCCCCCTATCTCGGATTTCGTTTAAAGTTCCATGGGGCATCGTGGGGCCAGCATCTCAAGATACAGCTCTGATCAGGAAGGTCCTGTAGGCTGAATTCGGAAGGCTTCGCAATGCAAGTCCCATGATCTTGAGCCAGCCGACTAAGGCGTGCGTTTCGATCCTGGCTCTCCCAGTAAACATACTGCAAAAGGAGAGACCCTTCCCAGGAGGGATGGCTGCCCACGGACGCGGTGGATCTACCTCCAGAGGATCGAGGAAGCTTTGGGATTTGGGGAGCTCAGGGCGACTAGTGAAGGGGCTTCATGGGATGTAGCTTACTTGAAGGTTCAGGGCTTAAATAAGGTGGACGAGAGGTTCCCTGATAGCGGCTAGAAGAAACGATAGGTTCGAGCCAGCAAGCAAAGGTTGATGGGTCTCAGCGGAGGGCTGTCGACTTCCGACAGCGGTGTCGGCTGATGGTCGAGGGTTTGAGATGTAGAGTTTGGTCTTCCTGGCCAGACCCGATTGCAGATAGTTCTGCCCCAAACTAGACTCCTGCCAGATCCTGCAGCGGGCTCTCCACCTGCTGCGATGCAGACGCCGGTCCCAGCACAAAGCTCGGAGTGATGTGCCCACATGCCAGGGGGCGGCATGCATTGTAGCCTTGTCGGAATGGGGCGACTTTCTCAGTCATCTACCAGCTTCCTGCATTCGGCGTCGACACCGCAAGCATGCTGCTCGGGTATAGGACTTTGCTGTCGGCGGTGTCTCTCTTTTCGCTGCGAGACTGCTTCTGCAGATCCACTCTATGCCACTCTGTGCCTTGATTCCTGCACCCAAACGCTGAACTCCACAAAGACAACCTTGCAGAATAAACCGTGGCACCCAAGAACCCTGCCTCAGAAAGTGTGATGTCTCGCGCAGGTCTTGAACGGCCACACACCAGCTCCTGCCTGGAAGCCAAGTGCAGTGTATTGAAAGGTTTGGGACTGTGGCATTAGAATTTTTCGTTTCTACAACAATGTCACCTCAAATATGTCGCCTCAAAGCAGCCATTTTTAAGGACGGCCCTCGATGTATCTCGGAAGTGGGTGTCTATCTTTGATACGACACCGGAACACAGCACCTCAGTGCTTTCTCGCCTCCTTGGCCCTGGATCCCGCATAGCTGAGGCCTTAGAAAGGGCACAGAAAGAAGCCCGGTGCCCTGAACCCCAAACACTCCGAGCCGTCGCAGTCAAAACTCTTGGCACCATGTTTGTAATATTTTGTTGCTACGAACTCGGCACGTTTAAGCAGGCATGCCCTCTCTGAACCCCATGTGGTAGGATTCAACTGGTCTTTCGTTGCGGGCGGGCAGTTCGGGGAACATTTTTTCGTGGTCAATCAGGTTTGAATCCTTGGCCTCACACAGCCGGCTCAGAGAACGTCGAAAGCTACCTCGGAAAAGCTATGCCTGGGCGATTCACGAAGCTCGCAATGAATTTCAATCCCTGAGGTCTCAGAACCTTCTCCCGCTGTTCCGAACGGCCAGGTGCAGGGGTCGGGTTGATGTATGTAGGTTGAATTTTTTGGAGACATGGTGCACTTGAAGTCTGCATTTTGACTGACCGTGACCTGACCAGCATAGCGGGTCAGCCGTGCTGATGCATTCTACACTACGCGCGCACCTGCACGATCATGTTCGTTTCGTGAACGTTTGTTCATAGCTGTTTGGCTTTGCGTACTTTTCAGCCAGCTCTGTTGCAGGAGCCTGTTCCTGTGCGCGTGGGGATGGCAGCTGGGCGGCTCAGAGGTTGAGAGCCGGGTTTACAGTTCAGGTTTTGGGGTCCAACCGCTTCTTCAGGTTTAGCTAGGAGTTGGGGTTCAGGCGCCGGGTTTTGGGTGAATACTGGTAGGACCTGTTAGGGTGGTGACGATGGTGCTTGCTGCTTAGGGCTGTGGGTCGTAGAGCCTGAAACTTCAGACTTCGGAAGGAACGTTCGTGGCTCGAGCGGTCTTGCTTGGGCTCCTTGCGCAACAATAATTTAAGGGTTCTCATAACCGTGCCTGTACTTTTTCTAGGGTACTATATGGGATGCAGGTTCAGGGTTTAGGATTTTGGAACCGTAAAGGATTGCACGTTAGGCTTAAACGTGCTTTGGCGGGCCGTGCGAGCTAACGGGCCGACCACATCTTGAGTGCATGACTGTTATCGGGTTTAGGGTTTAGGTCATACGGGGCCAAAAGGGGTTTTAGCCTATGGGGGTTTAGTAGGGATTAGGGTTCCCATAATAGGGTTCATATTAAGGAATCCCTACCCCAAGAATCTTAAGCCCCCCTGTTGGCCTCCCATCAGTGTATGCCAAAGAAATCCATGAAGGTGTTATAAGGAAACGAAGGTCGTTCCATGTCAGGCTGTTGCTGAGAGCCCTGCTTGGTAAATATGCGATCAACTGACCAGAAACCCGTCGACGCACAGAGCAACACTCCACTGCTCATCACCAAGATGGGTAACATAGGGGCCTTAGTAATTACCAACACTATTTTGGGGTTCCTTAGTATAGTGTGAGTATATTAAGGCCCCAAAACCCTCTTCTAATTACTAAGGCCCCTACATTACGGAATTTCATCTAACTGCTCATGTCTACCGGCCGGAGAGCAGAGCCCTGAGAGATGCCGCCGACGGAGATCGGGCCAGAGATCGCGAGCATATCCAGAAGTTCCTACTAGAATGAAGCTTGATATACCCTAAACCCTAAACCCTAAACTCCAAACTCTAAGCCCTTCTAGATCCTAAACTCTAAACCCTGAATCCTAAGCCCTATAGAATCTCCGAATCCGGAACTGGTTGCGAGATGAGGTGCAAAACAGCCGGGGCCAGACCGGGATTGTGCACGACCTCTCTGAATGGCAGCGGGGATGCCCGGAATTGCTCAGGGAGATGGAGATTCGGCTCATGCTTCGTCGATTACGAGCGATATTTTCCTATTGTTATTTTACTTCATATATTCCTACTACTATTAACAATTATTACTGTTATGCTGGAAATGAGAAGATTGCTATTATTGTTATTGCAATCACTGTTATTGTTATTACTATTTCTATTGTTATTAATATTGGCTCTTTCCGCGCCTCAAATTAACTTCTTCATGCACTCAGTTATTCCCCCAATCTCCCCCGTGTTTGGTTCGAGGGCATTTGCTTGTTCAAGTGTGCCAGCTCTTACTTGACAGTTTCATGCTTCTGCCTAATTTCCAGGTTATTTCCCAACTGAGCTCCCGTGTTAACGTCGACGAAAGTAGCAGCAACGATAACGGTGTTTATTGACAGCAGTCATCGTCTCGGCAGATGGCGATAAAGCAGCAGCCGGGATGCGAGCATCGCCAACAACAAGAAACATGCCGTGAAAGTAACACCAGCAATAGCCGTAGCAGTTGTCGTCTTCCTTCCGGTTTAGGACATGGCTGTTCTACGATGGGTTTGTTGTTTTGGAGACGTCTTGGGTTTGGTTTGCTGCTCAGGCCTAGGATTGCAGATGTTTTTGTGCCAACTCTGGATTCTGGACCTGTGAGGACCGGCCATTTCAGAGTGGACTTCGGAAACAACAAGGAGCCGCCCGCTTTTCTTCCCTGACCTTGAGGGGGGTGGCTTCATGAATGCATCTCTGACAAGCCTCTAGCATCGCCAGAATCTGGCTAGGAGGAAGCCTTGCTCCATTGCTGCTTTGTGCCTTCTCGTGGATCGTCGTGCGGGCTCGAAATCCGGCCGCTTTGAGGGTTGCTGAATTTCCAAAGTTGGAATCGTGCTCTGCCATGCGCATTTTGGGGTTCCTCTGTGCTTAAACCTCTGGAAGTCGTGTGGTAGCTTGAGGGGCAGCTCGTGTATATTGCTGGGACTGCCAAGTGCTCTTTGGCTGCTAGGGGTCGTGCTGGCAGAACCGTTTTCGTTTCGTCGTTGGCGCGTTGCATTGACATTCTCCACGAAACCCAAAGTTTCCGCCTCGAAAATCTCGACCCGAACTCTATCCTTGGGCCCTGAGCCACTCTGCCTGACTTTGCCCAAGAGGTGTGGAGATGCCAAATGGAAGTGCCCGTGCCCTCAGATGGGTTTTGAGCATTCGATACACAGAACACAAGTTCTGATTTGAAGCGGCGTCTATCTTTCGAAGGAGACTGGGAAGATCATTTCTTGGGCGGGGGAGTTGATAGAGGTGTTGCGGACTGCTGCCCTGAGTGTGCGACCGAAGCTTCACAGTCGAACCGGTTATGACAATGTAGGAGTAGTGCTCCTACTGCACAGGGACGAGTCCCAGCAAGCAAACACGGTGTTGGCGCACGCAGCTTGTCTAGCCCTTTCGAAGCTTTCGTGTGTCAGCGCACCGATAACGGCCCTTTCTAGAAGAACAGCGGTGCGAAGCTGAAAATCTGAAGCCACAAGTTCTTGGAACTTTTCCATCCAGACACGACGGTCAAGTGGTTCATGTTGTCAATGCCCAATGGGCCTAACTACGTCTTAAACATCCAATCATGAGTGGACTTTGTCATCTTCGCACCTTTGTCGTCTTCAGACCACTTTCCGAGACCCATCACGATCCCTGAAGAAGACCCTGGAGAAAGATCGATTTAGGTTCAGGGATGAGTTTGGACGACCTCTTGCGGCACCGGCCCGCTACCAATCTTTTCGGCTGGATGTGCTCCATGTGCTCCTGAAGCATCAGACTGTGGGTGACCGGCTCTGCATTGCCGACGGAAAGCAGCTGCGTGTTCAATATGAGGGCCCCTGGAAAAGCATGCTGAACCTGAGTGAGTCGTCAGGCAGTTCTTGGGTACCGCCCAACCGTTGCAATCAGAAACAGGTTCTTGCCCTGTGTTCAGGAATCCCAGCACATATATCTTCCAGTGACCCACAGCGTTTGGAAAGTTGCCTTCCTTAGGCATCTCGCTGCAGGGGTTTCGAGAGCGTGAGCCGCAGCTTCGTTAAGGCCGTCAATGGAAACCACGCAGCTGACCAGCACGAGGTCACAGCAGCAGTCGCCACTAGAGTGGTACTATAGGGGCCTATTCATTACCTATATGCTAATTTTCAATTAAGGCCCCTATATGGTGCATAAGAAGCCAGGCAAAGCAGCAACAGCCACCGCCGGCAGTCGTAGTTGACACTGTACGAACGGCAAGCGCATCAATTGGAAGTAGAAAAACGGTGGCAGTGACAAAAAATCAGATGAAGGAACAAGGCCAAGTAAACATAATGACAAAGCCTGCAGCAACCATCGTGTAAGAAACAACGACGCAGCCAACATGACCTGCGCTCGCAGCGCAACCGCAGCCGCAGCAGCAGAAACAACAAGCAAGTTGAGCCATAGCTACGGCACGAGCACCCGTCATCCACACCTAGCAGCGGTCATACACCGGCACTAAGAGGCCGTGCGATATCCTATATAGATAGGTGTAATTTAACCCTTCTAGGAATCCTTACCGGAGCCCAGAAGCCCATATAGAAACCCTGATAGGGAGCCTTCTCTAAAGAGCCTGCGCAAGCACTCCGGGGAGCCTGTCGGCTTCGTAATCCAGAAAACCTTTGGCCCGGACTCACGGAGTCTTTCGAATCCGAGAGACCCTTGGACCTGCAACGTAAAACTATCGGGAACCTCGAAAGCCTTGCAGATTCGTGGCTTGAAAGGATAGTCCAGGTTCAGGTGACTGAAGCAGTGGGTGATATGGGAGCTTCCTAGTACCTTACTTGGGGCCGGAACATTCACCTCCATGGATGCATGCCTCGATCTCTGCACAAGAGATGAACTCGCAGGCGCCTGTGCTGAACGGAGTCCAGCCGCCTGCTTCCAGCCATCAGGTAGGACGGGCTGGAAGATTCAGCTTCTCTGTTTTGGCATGTGGGCTTTCTGTTATGATTTAAAGTTGTAGTTATATTCCCGAAAGTCTTATAGACAGGATTTTTGCACCAGAGACAAAGCTCGCAGGCGCCGGTACTGAACGGAGTCCCGCCGCCTGCTTTCGGCCATCAGGTGGGACGCATTGGAATTGCAGCTTCTCTGCTCTAGCATATGGGTCTCTACCGTTACGCTTTACAGCTGTAGTTATACTCGTGGAACTGTTAAAGACTTGCAGACATAGAGTTGCCCATGCTCTTCATGAAGGTAGTTACCTTTCTCGGTCTGACCAACTCGCGGGAGGATGAGAGCGTCTCCGAATTATCGCCACAACACCGATGAGCACCCTTGTTACAATAGTTGCCAACACTATTTTGGGGGTTCCTTATTATAACTACAGTAATCTACAGTATAATATACCCCAAAACCCTATTCTGAGGTCTCTACTCAAGAGGGTGCACCAGTCACTCTGCTTTTTTTTGCTCGCCCTGACGTTCAGTCCGCTTCACCCCAAAACCCTATTCTAATCATTAAGGCACCTATATTATAGTACCCTTATAGTAGCCCTCATAGACCCTTTCAAGGTTCTAATTATTAAGGCACCTATGTTACTCTTCTCCGGTGGTGTCAGCCAGCCTTGGCTCCGCTCTCCTCTGTTTGCCTTCGCAGTCAAGAGTGGACATATCACAATGACTCCGGTGCACACTGCATATGGGAGTTTCCGAAAATTGGGGGTACCTTATTTTGGGGTCCTTATAATGAGGATCCTACTATTGAGGGTTCTAGATTAGGGTCCGCCATTTTCGGAAACTCCCATATCCACTGCTTCCAGTTTTGGCAAGCGCCAATCATTGCTTCGCTCGTGCGCAGCTTCGGATTCCCGAGCCCTCTTCTTCGCTGGTCTCTTCAGGTTCTGAACGGGCACACGCCCGCCCACGTCCTCACCAAGGAGCGCCGGGCAGTTCTTGGTGCAAGCTGTCGGGATGCTGTGCCGTAAAGCCTGATGGTTCCTCAGCTATGAACAGACCAGGCAAACCTTTAACTGAAATGCCTGTGGGTCTATCCGGCCATCTCGTCTTCTGCCGCGTACACGTGCATACATGCATACATACCTACCTACATACATACATATATATATATATATGTATGTGTATACATATATATATGTGTATATACATAAATAAATAGAGGTGGGTGCGCATGCGTGCGTGTGAGCGTGCTCGTTACTGTGTGTAGTTTCTGTGCAAGTCCAGAGGCAGTCTTGAGAACAGAACTCCTCTAGTATGTTGTGCTTCTAGGGACACTAGGACATCTTCCGAGAGTTACCAGCGGTCCGGGCATCAGAAGCATATGTTGCTGAAGGTTATCATACCGATTCATCCACTGCCCGCCTCTGTGCAAGCATACGAAATTCCATGCAAGGCGACACTCTATGGTTCTGCTCGTAGGGTGCCTTGCAGCATAAACGCGAGACGCTAATGCAGACAATTTCACCCCTGCCGCCTGCGATCGTTTCAGAGATCAAGCCATATTCTTAAAGTCAGCGAGCGGGGGGAAGCCAGGGGAGGGGCATTGAGGTGTTTGTTCCGAGGCCTCAAGTCGAAACTCCGCGCAATCGGGGGTTGATGACTCTGTATGATGACCGGTTATCAGTACGCCTACCTAAGCAATCAGTGAGCTTGATGCTTGCCAAGTCTTTGTGATAGAACTTTGGCGCAATCGTTGCCAAAGTTCTGTAGCGAGTTCGGAGTAAAAGTGTTCAGACTGTGCCAAGGAAGGTTATTGGGGATGCTTTCCTTTGACCCTGAACCGCAAACCCGCAACAGTGAAGCACAATCAACTCTTATTCTGATGGCATCTTCTGTCCAACAGGAGCCTCGCCACGACACCCGTTGGGCCGCGTGGGCTCAGACTTCGCAGGTTTTTTGAGTTTTTGCGGTGCCATTCTGAACGTAGGTTTCGGGGTCTGAAGCTACCATGCAGATGATGAAGCGAAGCCTAGCTCATTCCAATCTTGCTCGTCTAGTTCCCATACCAATGTCTTTTCGTTGATCGGTTTTTCTGGTAAACCCAGCACGGTGCAAAGGCCACAGAACTCTTCGCGAGACCTAGACCGTTCTAGTGTTTTGCGAGCATGTCTTGAATCACAAGGCTGAGCAAAAGCGTTGATGATGGGATATTGGGAGCCTCACCAGCCAATGATGCGTGCTTGTGTGTGCCCTTTGCGTGATATAGGTTGAAGAAGCACACCTGAAAGCACACAGCCTTTGCGGCATAAGGGCCTCAAGGCTAAACACCGGCCCTACATTTTTTTTGGTGAAGTTCTCCTGGCACAAACGGCGCACGCCGGCAGCGGGAGTGTTGTCCCAAGGGTGTGCAGACTGAAATGAGACACAGAGAACCCCAACTGACCCTCAAACCCAAGACAACAACAGCGACTTCAAAAACGAGTTGCTCAGGAGACTTTCACAGATCCCAACTCCAACAGCCTTTGGTTTTGGCACTCGGACTCGAAGGACGGAGATGTGCAAAGTGGCAATGCCAAGCCTTCCTACCAGTGCGTATACTATTTGGGGGCTTCCTTATTATACTTATAGTATAATGGGCGCCAAAACCCCTATTCTAATCATTCAAGCTTCTGGCTCCGCTCTTCTTGCGCATGGCCATACGATGCCTTGTCCCGCATATGCTGTCACTACTACCACATCTCTGCGATCTTCGGCTGCCGGGGGGCAAGATTCACCCTCTCTCTCTCCTCGGAGAGTTGCCGGCAGGTCCAGCAAGCTCCAACACCCTAATACAAGGGCCTGGTATATCGTAGTCTGTGCAATTACTGTTTAGCCGTATATATAGTATATACACATACAGGTATACATATTCAGAACACCAAGGAATAGTATTGTAATCTGTCAGATTCACCTCCTTTCATGGTCCATCCGGAGACACACACACACACACATGTACGTCGTTCTTCATGGTCAGAAGGCGCCATTTTGTTTCCAGGGGCGGAATCATCTTGTCCGCCACCACGATGCTACGTGGCCCTTCCATTCCACAGTTTCCTTGACTTCGACTGCGCGATGCCCGTCTCCAGCCAACATGCCTGTACTACAAGGGCCTTAACAATTACCTGTACTATTTTGGGGGGTTTCCTTATTGTAGTTATAGTATATTGGGCCCCAAAACCCTATTCTAATTAATTACTAAGGCCCCTATAGTAACTTCGAAGGAGTGGTTCTTCGGGCAAAAGCCGCTTGCGGGCTGGCCTGCCTGCCATGAAGTTGCTTTGCGAACCACCGGCATGAACGGCTGGGCCCTGTATCCTAAGAACACGAAGACCCTACAGGGCATCGTCCTAAACCGAAATCTTGATCCTAACTCTACTTTCGGGCCTCGTGGTGCCGGTGGGTCTGTCACGGGTTCTCCAAGCATTGGGTTTGGGGGTCTCGGGGTCCTGAGTAGCTAGCATGGAGCCCCGTGACATTGGCGCTGTCCATGCTGCGTTTGCGATAGGCTGCTGTAGTATTCCGCATAGCTAGCCAACGGTCCGCACAGAGAACGGTGCCAAGGATAGTGTACATGGCAGTAGCATAGCCGACATGGTCCCAACGAAGGTGACAGCGGCAATACTTTGTGGCACAAGTCGTTTGCAGCGATAATGCGACAGTACAAGTGATATAGCAACAAGTCCACCCACGATCCCATCATCTGACCTGGCACCCAACACTTACATCTTGCTATCCCAAAGCCCCAGACCAAAACTCGGACACCTTCAAGTCCTTGAACCGGAGCCGACCCCAGACCCTCCCAAAGAAATGCGTGATGTTAACTTAACTCCACCCGCAGCTCCCAGCTTCTCATGCCAGGGAGCGGTTTGAGTCCGATACCGCCGATACCTTTCACTGGTGGTGGCATGAGGCCTGCTTTGAAATCTTTCGGAGGTGTAGACCTAAACGGGTGCCAGGATAGGGCTGCGTGTGCAGCTGCCGCAGATTCGAGGCTTTTGTGGCTGTAGAAAACACACCATAATTGCGCTGCCAAGGCCCCAAACAGAAGGTGGGTTCGTTCTCGAAGCGTTTGTGTTGTTGCAGCGCTCAAGGGGTTGAATGATGCAAGTTGAAGGCGCATGGTGCAGTTTTCCCTTCATAGAGTTAGAGGGAGCCATGGGCAGCTTTGGTTTAATGTAGGAGCCTTAACAACTAAAATATGGTTTTGGGGGTTCCTTATCAGAATTGTAGTATACATATATTAAACACCAAACCCTATTATAATTTCAAGGCCCCTATATTGGGTGATTTCAATTATCGTCTTTAGCTCGAGCTGAGATGCAGCTGAGCATTCCTCTGGGTCTGCAACAAAGTGCACACTCACAGAATCCTGCTCTGTGAGGAGTCCCAGACGTTCTTCTTCGAAAAGCCGGACAAGCCGAGTATTGCTGCCCCTTGGCGGCCTATCTTGGGAACGAAGGAAGAACGTCGCCGGCTGTTTCATGTTGCCAATAGCAGGCTCACTGTTGCGTTGAGTCCGCTACCTATCAGCACTCTGTCTTTCTTCGTTTAGACTTCTCACGGCACTGGTTTTGCTGCCACTGTGGTGTCAGCTGCTTGCCAACCCTGGTGCTGTTGCTATCGTTTGACTTTTGCTACGAGGCTTCTCACTCCGGACATGCCTCGACTAGTCAGTCCACCCAACAGTTACGATCGCTTTGCCGGTGGAGGCCAACCGCTGCTGCTCTCATCTTGACCATCATAGAATCTGTTGCTTGTATCATTGGTTCTGTGTTGCTGATGCATGTTAGAACCCAGAGACTCCAGTATCCGTTAATTACGGAATTTACCTTAAATCATACCAGGGATCCCTAATATAAGTTAAGGTATATTCCTTAATTCAGGGATATTGGAGTCTCTGGCAAGTCAGAAGCCTCAGCCTTAAAACCCTAACAGTCTCGACAAATAACCGGTCCAACGGTTCCTCCCGCGCTAAGCTGTTCCTCTCCACGGTAAATTCCTCCACAGGTCCTCTGCCCCGAACATTGACATGTTTTACGGTTTCATTCGAGTGAGGTAATTGCTCCGCTAGCCAGTGTTCGTGACTTCCTGTGCTCCGCCCACCGTTACTTTCTCCGGCGCATGCGACGCGACGAAACCTTACTCCCGGGCATGTAGTCGAGAGGGTACGGAAGCTTAGGGTCTAGGGTTCAGTCAGGAGCTCCTAGGCGTTAGGGGTTTGCGTTTGTTGTGGTTTCGGGTCTATGGCGGTTGAGAGTGTCAATGCATGTTTCCAGCAAGGTGTCGTGGGAAGATTTGGACAGTTTACACGCGCGTGGTTACTTCAGAAGGCCTTTCGTGGTGGTTGTTGCAACTGCTATGGTGCCAGTCCCAACAATCGTTTACAAGCTACTGGTGTGAAATCGGGCTCTTGTGTGATTGAATAGGGCTTCGGGCTCGGGGGTGCATCGGGGTAAAGCATGCAGCACATTTCGGCCTTCAGTGTCAGATGCTTTTCCTTTGCATACTCTGCCTGATTGCCCGAAAGAGTTCGGTGAACACAGACATTCCACACTCCCTCCCTCCGACCTTTGCTGTCCACTGAGGGTGGTTCCTGATCGTGCGTCGAGAGGATCTCACATTCCGGTTGCAATCGCGGCTGTAAGCATGGGGGGCTTACGAGGTGACAGATTGAACGCATTCACTTTAGGGAGCTGGGTAGTGTATAAATTTTTGACTGTTAAGTGAATACTGGAGAAGCGGTAGTATTTGTTCGGCCTATGCCGTTGCACCAGAGACTTCGTTGTCAGCCACCTTCCCATGTTTGGCTGCCTAGGAGCATAGAAATTCATGAGCGACATGCGTGTGCGCTTTCTGAAGTTAGGCAAGACATGGCCCCGCAGAGTGCAACCCCGCAGCTGAAGGATGACTTCCTACAGCTACCTGATGAGTGTTTCTGAAAATAGGGGACCGTAATATAGTACCTTAAACAGTAGGATCCTTGTTATAAGGACCCTCAAATAAGGTACCCCTAATCCCTAATATTCGGAAACTCCCTGAAAATTACTCCAAACATCGCCAAACGCTAAGAGACCCTTGACCCTGGATTTCATCCAAGCTTGTTCAATGGAGCAGTTCAGAGGCATATGCCTCCAAACCAATGCCATTCAAATATAGGGTGTTCAGCCGCAGCATTTCTGACTCATTCGTCACTGCGATCAATGCACGAGCAAGCCGAAAGCGAACAAGACGAATGTAAGAAAGTCCCGGTGGTGACCATAAAAACAATGGCAGCAACATTGCTGTCGCTACAACGGTGGTGAGCACCTTGGCTGACAAAAAAGGAGTAAACACAGGAGCTGACGATAGGACTTGCAAAGATCACTTTGATGCCACAAACTCTAATGCCCTATGTTGGGGGTGTCAGCCGAAATCGAGCCCTGCGGAACTGCTGAAGTCTGCAAAAGTTACAATTTACCACCCCGGCATTCCGGAGACGTTTGACCCTAATTGTTAAGTCCTACTTGGTTGCCCGCAATCTGCGCTTATCGCAGGAATGACAAGCCGTTTAGCTCAGCAGAAAAAAGACGGAACAAGTTCAATCGCTTTCCCAGTACCTCGGCGGAGTATCAGCCGCCAAAACGACGGGGGAGGCGGCATCAACTCAGAGGTAATGTCCCCGTGGGTCCCAGCCATGAGACTCTTCTCAACCTCATCATACGAAGGCATTACGGCGACAGTGACCTCCTGTAGACGTAATATAGGTTTTTTTCTGGGGGGAGGGGGTGGGGTCCTTATTATGACTTACTATAACTGTAGTAGAATATACCCCAAAACCTTATTCTAATTATTAGGCCCTTATTAGGCCCCAACAAGTGAGCGAAGGCAGGGTGGCTGCAAACGTCAAGGGTTAAGGGTTCGAAAGAGGCAGTCGCAAGCTCGAGTGACAGCGTTTGGGGGTTTAGGGGTTTAGGATTTAGGGCTTTTTGGGTTAGGGCTTTAGGCTTTAGGGGTTTAGGGTTTAGGCTTTAGGGGTTTGTTTGACTCTCAGATCGGCAGCTTGTTAGAGACCCTGGATCCTGCAACTCCTGGCGGGGCCATCAACTGTTTAGTTAGTTCAGTGCCACGTGGGCACGAGGGTGAAACCCAAGTGCATGATCTGTGACATATCAATGACTAGATTGTCAGATCGCGCTGTGGTGACTTCTGAAAAGCCTGTGATCAAGTGTAACGCTTCTGTGCAGGGTTCGGAAGCACGGGTAAGGGCCGTCGCAGGTTCCGGGCGTGTTTGTTCTGTTTTTGACATGTCCAGCCACAATCTAGCAAGCAACCGACTGTGCTGCCTCTGCACTTTCAACAGGCCTTGAGGTCGAGGTGTTGGACTACGGGAGCATGGTCTAGACCCCCAAAAGCCCTTGAAATCTGCGCTACATTTTGGCCAGGTTCTTCGCCGCAGGTTATCCTGCGAACGTCTGAATCCCGGAGGTTGAATCTTCCTGCGACATGCCAGAAGCACCACTTAGCGAAGCCCTGAATGAGGCTTCCAGGCTGAAAGTCCTCAACCCATCTCAACACCCGTGACCTGAATCGGCCCAACTCGTGGGAGTTTGGATCGATGTGACATGACATGCCCTCGGTGTCAAGCTGCAGAGTTCGGCGCATGCGCGAGCGTCCAAATCAACCTCAATTCAATATTGTTCCCTTGTTTTCCGTTTATAGTCATGATTCTAGTTTGGATACACTATCACCCAAAAAGCCCTAATGTAATGACTAAGGCCTCCTGGTTTTATGCTGAAAGGAATCCTTCTTGTACTGCAGACCCCTGACGGACTAACAAATCGTCACTCTTAAGAGGGATAGTAGTTGGGATCTTAACATTACGACCTGTGAAGAGAGGTCTACATTAATCCTCGGCTTCAAACTCCTGAACCCCTATAGATCCTTCACAGTAACCCTCACAGCATGGGGGCTTAAAAGTTGGAAGCTTTACTTTTAAGATTCCAATCCTGGCCATGTCGCTGGTGCAAAAGCGCCCTGGCTCTGTCGCGCTGTGCCTTACCAAAAGCTTGGTGTAAGGCAACTAGGGTGGGTTCAGGGTTTGGGACCAGTTTAGGGTTGGCGAACCTTCGAGCATCTGTTCGGAAGCTTCGGGGTTCAAGCCTTCTGGCTTCGCACATCCTGGCTAGGGTGTAGGTGCGCAGAAGCCCAAGCCCCCAAAATCCTTGCAAACCGTACTGCACCAAACCCGAGCTCTGACCTTGCAGCGCCAGACCCGGAATGTACCTGAAGCCCTATGTCTCAGACCCGAGAATCGAGAAGACAGCCCGACTTTTCCACAAACCGAAATGCAAGCAGAGAAGTGTCGCAGCATTTGCTTGCAGGGTTGTTTTGTGGGCGGTATCAAGGTAGACCGTCCTTCTGCTGCGAAAATACTAATACGAGCCAAGGCATTCTTTACGAACATATGTGTGTGCGTACACACAAGTGTGTGTATATATATATATATAATACAGTATAATATAATACAATAGAATATAACATAATATAATATAATATAATATAACATAATATAACATAACATACATACATACATACATAAGTACACACACACATATATATATATATATATATATATATATATATATATGTATGTACATAGGTAACATGTGTATATATGTGTGTGTATATATATATATATATATGTGTATATGCATATGAATATATGACATGCACAAGGGTACTGATGCCATGTACATGTATGTGTGCATACCTACATACATACATAAATAAATGCATACACACATACATACATACATACATACATACATACACAGCCGTCTATCGGTCTGTATATATATATATATATATATATATATGGACATGTACATGTGATACACACATATACATACGTTTACACACATGCACGCGCACACGCACATGTGTGTGTATATATGTATGTATATATATATATATATATATATAAGCATATACATATATCCCCCTGTATGCGTAGGTAGTCGTGTATTTGCACATAACACATGACCGTGCAGGTAGCCAACTTCAGATAGGTTACAATCGAACAGCTCAAACGGTCAGAATGCACAACCAACGATGCGTTCGACTTGTTCCTGCCTTGTGTAGACAGGGTTTCGTCTTCAGGTTTTCGGACAGGAACCTCAATGGTGGACCCTGTACATACTGACAAGCTCTTGCTAAGGTGGCTTGCTGTGGTCCTGACTTTATGGCATTTCCAGGTGCTCACCGGGAGAGCATGGACAGATACTGTGGGCTCTCCTTGATTGTCGTTTATGACAGAGTCGAATTGCATGAGCTTCCTGCTCCGAGATTTGTCCAGCCGCAAGAAGCAACTAGAGTGTAGACTGTGGAGTTCCGACTGAAGGAGCACTGTCATGGCCTGAAACATGGGAAAGTTCAGCAAGCACAACTCACCCCAAGACCCGAGCTTCTGCTGTAGGCCCTCTGTTCTGTGCGAAATGTTCTATTCACCAGGACCCCCAAAGCCAGTACAGACCCAAACCCTGAAATGCTGCATGAAAACACCGGGTCTATTCCTTGGCAAAATGTTCCTCCATCCGGAACCTTAGAAGCCATAACGGCCCTGCGGGGTGGGTGGGGGGGGTGGGGGCATCTGGTCTGGAGGCCTTCGTGTTGGCTCCTCCACGGCGTGAGACAACGGTGGCGAGACCAGCTCAAGGAGAGGCGGAGTGGGGTGGGGTCGGTAATAAACAATTACCTATACGGATTTGGGAGTTCCTTACTACAGTTATACGTAGTATCCCTATATGCAACGGTTTTGGGAGTCAGGTTTAGGCTTTAGGGTACAGGGATTAGGGTTGTTGACATCGCTGATGGGTTTGTTGGGTAAGTACAGGAGTCTCACCCTGTCAAAGCAGGCTGGAATTTTGATAGGTTGTGCCTGTTCAACGGGATTGGGCATGGCATGTCGGTTTGCAAAGACAGCAAGACAGCTGAATAGACGCAACCGGAAGGTCAATGCCTTTGCGTCAAAGGCTTGTATGTACGCGCAGAGGCATGGATACGTAGATGTTGGAAACAGGTACATTCACACATCCAGGTTCAAGCACTGCAGGAAAGACATGCGCACAGATATATGTTGTGTTTTACATTCTCATAAACTGAGGTGGCACTTGACTTGTGTGTCGTTGCATGTAGGAGGACCATGTCCTTGTTAAGCCATTGCCTCGAACGCTTCCTTCCGCTGGTGAGTTTGTGTCACCACGCCGAACAGCTGAATTTCCGAAGCTGTTGGCAGCCCTTCAGGCTAGCGCTTCAAGAACAAAACAGGGTTGTGGTTATGGATTGGGGATGTCTGCTGGTTCGGACGTACGACAAGACCAGCAGCACCCAGAAGCCATACCATTTAGAACATGGAACTGGTGGAGTGAGGCAGATGGGCCTGTTGGTGACTGGGTGGAGTGCGAGATCTCGCCCCTTGGCATGATCAAGTTTGGAATCTCGGTTTCGGGAACTGTATCATAATCTTAAAACATATATAAACTTACTCATAATCGCACTTAGTAGGACTACCAATGATGCCAAGAGTAGAATTCACGGTGGGGGCTCAGGAGCTTCGGCCCCCTGTGGGGAACAAAAAGACACTGAGTCAGAAGCCCAAAGCCTCAGCTTACCTGCTTGAGGATGAATAAGCTGTTCACCGTCCAGCCCTGCTTTGTAGAGCCTGTGCGTGGCGCAGGTATACGCCCACCATCTCCATGCACAGCTCGGTCCAAGAGCCGCGCCGCAGTGCGCTTCGTCTTGAGGGCTGAGGCTTTTTTGAGGACACAGATGGTAAGACACGTAAATACACACCTTCCATCTCCCTCTCTCCCTGCCTCCCCGCTTCCATCCAGCCAGCAAGCCGTACACAAATCTTGCTGGACATGCAGCTCTGAAGCCAGACCCGTACGCCACAACCCGACTTCCTGAAGCCTGGCTGTAAACCGAAGATTCCCCCCCAAGTGCCGAATCTCGAGCAGCACAGAGAATCCTGAAGCGTACAGCCTCGACGCTGAACCTTTCTTTACAGACATCCAAAACCCGAAACCGAGCTTGACCGTCAGATCCGAAGCCCTAAGCCTAAACGAATTCTACCTTTACTGCTTGGTGCCTAGTAGGGAATGGGGGAATGGATCCCTGTAGTAGTCTGTGTAGAATCCCGAATCATAGTCCCCATAATCCATTCCCCCATTTCCTACTAAGAACCAGACAATTTACCGTCTGACCCAAGGACATCTACGTCTTCCACAAGCGCCAGCTACAGGAGGACTTCGGCGGCCAAGCTCAATCCGTCCATTTTCTGTAGGGTTCTTGTTAAGGGATTTAGTTTAAGTTACCATAAATGGGATCTATAGTGAATGGTGGTTCCTCATGATGGTAGTAAAAGCTAGACCTGTTCACAAGAACCCAGTTATCTGTAGGATTCTGGGTATATGAGCAGTAAAGGGCTTTGGGTTTTTGGTATGGGTTTTCTTTGGAGGAGACCTTGGGCTTCGGATTGGGGTGTCTTGTGGCATCTGGGAGTTTCCAACAATGAGAGGTACCTTATTGGTACTACATTAGGGTCCCCTATTTTCGGAAACCCCATCTTTCCTCAGTAGCAACCTAGACCCAAGTCTGAGCTTGAAACCCAGGCTTTCGGTTGAGTCAACGCCCTCGCAATACATTGAAACATGTGCAAACACATGTGTCGTCCAGTATGTACATCATTGAGGTTGAGGTTGAGGTTGAGGTTGAGAGAGAGAGAGAGAGAGAGAGAGAGAGAGAGAGAGAGAGAGAGAGAGAGAGAGAGAGAGAGAGAGGGAGAGAGAGAGAGAGAGAGAGCAGAGAGACAGAGAGAGGGAGACAGAGAGAAGCCCAGAGAGAGAGAGAGAGAGAGACAAGACAGAGAACGAGATGGGTCAGCTTTGTCAATGTACAGCGTACAAGTGCCGGTTTCTGTGCTCGCGTACGAAGCTTGCGTCCTGCGTTTACGGGCACCGGTGTCGTCACTGGTAAATCCTGCTTGAGAGGCCACCTCTATGCGAAGCTGGGTTTCACCGTGCAGGCCGTGCTTTGGGAGGGTTGGGATTTGACTGGTTTGACTAGACCCCGAAGCTTCCCTGTTTTCCAACGGTGCGTGCAGCTCCAATTTTTTGAGCTCATCAGCAGCCGTGTACAGGAAGGCGTGATGTACAAGGATATCAAAACCGTCTGCCGGGAGCCAGAGCCTTGCCAGCACTGAAAAGGCACGATTTCGAGGCATGCCACGGCAATAGGAAGATTGCAACAACGAGCTTACCGACCATAGTGATACTCAGTGATATACTCCGTTAGCAAAGAGGATAAACAGTAGTGATCCTGCAGTGATACTCGCAAAAATAGCATAGTTGAGAAGTTCTATCGGATCGCAGACCTCGTTCCTGAAGTCCCTGGACCGAACCGGGCCTTCCCGCGCTCGCAAAACTAGGGTTTAGGCGGTTTAGGGCTTGGGTTTAGGGAGATGCCTTTGTGTGCACTGGTTTCAAGATTCCTGTAGTACATGTTTCGTTCCAGGAGAACCTGAATGGCGACTGCAGCGATTGCTTTAAGCCACCTCGCTGCAAGAAGGGCACCTAAGTCGGAACTCGGAGTCCTTCAGTATTGGGATAACTGATAGCTCTTATGTCGGTTTCGCAGTGCTTGTGATATGAATATGTTGGGCAGGATTCAGATGCAATGCGTTTTGCGGCTTGGTGGGTCGGGGGGATCTTGGGCTTCGCCGCTTCTTGCAGGTTTATGTTTGGAGGGGCCATCGGCTTCGTGGGCACGACGAGCCCGAAGTTTTACAACCGCCAAGAGGTCAGCGTGCAGGTGCGCACATTCCAGGGGCGGGCTTCGTCGGGCTAGCTTTTGAGTCTTTCGAGCTTGTTAGGGCCGCTTTGAGCATGCAGAGCTGCACTTAGGATGTTGGGATGGGATTTGAAAGTCGCTGCAGCTTAGCATCCCTTGCACCAGCAAGGGCTGGTGAGTAGGTCGTCTCGGCTCAACTTTATCTCAAGCTTGGTTCTCAAGAAAAGCAAGCCAGTGCAAACCAGCCAGTCCTATTACGTGTAGCGGGGCACTGAGCATAGTTCGTACCGAAGGCCAAAATCCCAAATGTCGGGAGGGGGGCCGGTTTATGTAGATGGAATCCGCCCTATTGCAGTTCTCCCTCGGCATCCCATTGCCTCACCGCTGCAGCCAAAGAGCCAAATCATGGGGCATCCCTGCCCGGTTCGTTATTTAGGCTTAGTGCTTTAGGCCTGAAGCTCTTCAGGGTTTGGGGGTTATGTATTGTAGAAGTCATTACCCTAGTGTTCCAATGAAACAAAACGCGAAGATCCCATACGCAGACTCTGGCTAGAAGTGTTTGCGGTGGGGCTTGCACTCTGGTTAGAAGTGTTTGCGGTTTGGGGCTCGCGCGCACCCGAAGGTCGAAGACAGCAAGCCACATTGAACCATGCTGGACCGTTTCTGCTTCATTATGCTGTATGTTGCGCTGCTAGACTACGTTATGTAGGATTAGATGGCCGTCTTCCACGCGATCTTCCCTAAAACTCCCTTTTCTCAGGAGTGCATCGGCGACACGATGCAGCTCTTCGATGAGTCTGCCGCGCTCCCCTACGACAAGACCTCATGGGATTCAGGGCTTCAGGGTTTAGGGAGTTGGTTGCGGAAAGTGCTAGCGGCACGGAGCCGCCCGCAAGTGCTTTCGCCCTTGACCGGCCTGATGCGATTTTGCTACTTCCAGAGTTTGGGAGTTCGTATGTGAAGACATAGCACTGATTCTTGAATCGGCAAGTCACCAGCTTAATCTTTCATCTTCAGCAAATTGATCTTCAGGTATCCGTCAGACTGCTAGACAGAATTGAAGATCCTTTTTGTGAGGAGCAGTCATGCAACAGAGAAGTTCTATTGTTCCCTCGGTTTTGTCCTTAGGTTTCCGAATGCTTGAATCATCTGACTCTGCGGATCCCCATGCGCAGGAGCCGTCCCGACACCTCTATATGGTGTATGAAAGAACACCGATGACGAGAGATCCCCCAGCCGAAATCAAAAGAAAATTATCGGTCCGCTATATTTAATATTTCAAGCAATCATTCAAAACAGTTGTCATCAAATTTTTTAATACCAGACAATATGCAGATATATATCTCATCCAAGTTTTCTATGTAAGCACATCTGAATCAATAAGAACATCTTCTCATGATCCCGGCTTTTGTGCGGGTGCTGCCTTCAGCTTCAGGCAATACCCCAACATGCCATCTTCAGATGAGAAAAAAATTAGATCAATTTATGTTCATCTTCATCTCGATATTGATGAAAATGTAGAAATTGCAGAACACAAGAAATGTCGGAATTTTTCGAGTTATTAAGATAATTGGTTAGGTGCGTTATATTTTTCAGAAATCCTTTCATGATATTATCATATATAGACATACATTTAAGTGGGAGATAAGTAAGATATAGAAAAACTCTCACAATGAATTTTTCTGAATGGAGGGTGAAAACGTGGTGTTATAAATTCCGTGTTGTGTGCTGTGTGGTGTGTGTTGTGTGTTGTATGGGGTCTGGTGAGTGTTGTGTGCGTTGTGTGTCTTGTGCGTGTGTTGTAAGCGTTGTTTGTGTGTTGTGTGCGTTGTGTGTGTGTGTGTGTTGTGTGCGTTATATATGGGTAGGTTGTTTGTCTTGCGTTGTGTGGGTTGCACATTGTATGTTGCATGTAATACGTGTGTGTGTGTGCGTATTTAAAGCTGGGAATTGTTGATTTGTACGGTTTTGCAATGGTATTGGTATTTAGAGTTATTCATAATTTTCTGGGGGGTTCTGAAATATATGTCGTATTTCTTAGAATCTTATAATAATATGAATAAATAGAAATGTAATCTATTATATTTTTGAAATTTTTCTAAATATATTTAGAGGTTTCTATAAGGATCTTAAATATATTGCGTATTTGGTAGAATTTTCGAATGGATTTTAGAACCTTTTAGGAAGGGGATTAATAGATATACGTTGAATTTCTAAAAGTTTATACGAGAAATTCCTAGAATTTCATGAGTTGTTTGATGAAATTCGTTGGCAATTTCATA
>CAJNDT010001593.1:0-48874 GCA_905221615.1 Symbiodinium sp. CCMP2592 | reverse complement strand
TCTCTCTCTCTCTCTCTCTCTCTCTCTCGCTCTCTCTCTCTCTCTCTCTCTCTCTCTCTCTCTCTCTCTCTCTCTCTCTCTCTCTGCCAGGTAAAAGGAGGGCAGCGGACGCTACCCTCCTCGCACGCGTACGCGCACCTGCAGTCCGCAGGATTTGGTCTCTCCCCCATTGACTTTGTCAACAGGGGCTCGGCTATACTTTCAGCCAAAATCCCAAGTATTACCAGTGTCTCACAAAACAGAGTGACATACCGAATCAAACAACAAGGTAATACTCGGTTCCCGCTTCGTTCCCCGCTTCCATATTAGATTGCAGGTCAAGGGCTAGTCACAAAACTAATTTCAGAGTGAGTTTGCCCTATGACACGCCTCACAGCAAACATGTAAACACTCACAAAGCGCTAGATGGTCATGGCGGCTGTCCCCCTCTGTCATGTGTGCATGAAGACCATTGCTCAGATTTAGCTGCGGTGTGCAAACAGACCTATTGTAAAAGAGTGGCTCGATCTACGGATTGAAAAGTCCCCGCCAGCAACGGATTCACAGAAGCATTTGTGACTTGACCGCGCAACACATTTGTGAAGGAGACTGGGTCGGTTTAGCATCCCCCGAACAGGCAAAAAAAAACACAGCACTATGAACAAACAAACATAGTAAACAGGGTGCGTCCCCGCTCAGTACTCCTCTGCTGTACTACTTGGGTTCCCCTAGGGAATCGCTGTACATCCGGCTTCCTGTCACTTGCGTCGGCGCTTCAGAGGAGGCCGTTCGGGCATGGCACCAGCTGGATGTAGTCGCACTCGATGCTCCCCCGTGCCAGTTGTGGGTGGCATGACTCGGCTTCTGGCTGGTTCTGGTGCTGCCTGACTCTGGCGCGCGATTCGTAGAACCTTTGCCAGGAGGCTCCCCCGGGGTGGCTCCGCTACGTTCGTAGTTGAGGAGGATGCTGCCGCAGGAAGTCGTACATTCATCCCCCGCACCTTTATCACACGCTGGTTTGCTAAGCGTTCCTTCTCTCTCTTGGCCCGGATGGCAGCTGCCAACCTTTCCCCCGCCTCTGTGACAGGAGATGCTGTCGTTGGTCGCGTGTCCTCCACTTGAACCACTACCCCCTCCGTCTCCTCACGTAGGTCTGCCAAGACTCTGGTCACCGTGGCGTCCTTCTCAAGGTCTTCGGCATTCTTTGGCTGAGCGTCCCCCGAAGGAGCGGTGCGACGGGGTATCCATTCCCGTTGCAACTCATCAAGGTCCACTCCCCCGAATATCATGCCGAGGGCATCGTCGTTGGGGTTGTAGTTGATGTTCATGGCAGCTCCCCCAGTATCGTTGTCGTCCTTGTCGTCTTCGAACAGTTCTGGAGGTGTACGCCATGGTACGTCATGTGCTGGGTCTGTCCAGTCAGGCGTCTGCTCCCCCGGCGTTCCCCCGTGTAGGTCGCCATAAACGGGCTCCACTTCTGTTGGGGGCTCCTCCTCCGCCGGCTTTTCCAAGGGTACTGGCGTCACCTCGGAGAGGAGCATCTTGCGGAACTCGGCAGTCGTTATCCCCAACGGGCCGTGCCAACGCATTGTGCATGCGCACCACAACCCCGCTGACTGCAAGGGGTTGTCGACCATCTGTCTGTAGGTCTCACGCATTTTGTGGTCCCCCGCGAATTTTCGCACGCACAACAATGTGCTATATGCTTGCACGAAAAGAGAATCTGCGATCTCTTCTCTTTTCTCCCCAGACAGCTGTCGAAGGGTGTCCCCCGGCTGGGCTGTGCCATGGCTGCACAACTCTTGGCGGGTGACATTCCACATGATGTCCCCCGCTCTCCAAGGTCGCTCATACAGCGGGCGCACCAGCCGTCTCACGTTCTCCCCCAGTGGGTGCCCCGGTGGCGGCGTGGAACTTTCACTGCTCTCTGGCGACTGCTCCCCGGAGTCTTCACCCTGTGCTGGGTGATCCCCCACTTGGCTGCTATTTTCCGCAGCCCCTTCTTCGCTTGGCAGCAAGACAGGTCGACTGGCCATCGCAGTGTTTTCCCCCACTTGGGAAGACAACGGAGCATTTGAGGACTTCGAGGACTGCGACGTGGTAGCCGTGGTCTGTGTATCTGCGCTTCCTTTGGAAGCTGTCCCCGGCCCAGTGTAGTTCTTGCACCGAGGGTCTTCACGTTCATGGCGATAGTGTTTGCCGCGGCCGCCATTGGCGCACAGCTTGCACACTGGTATTAGTCGCGGTGCATCTGCCATGTTCCCCCACGGGTCTACTGGCTTCTGTCCAACTCTGTGTTGCTGCGGCACATGGGAATAGGAGTTGTGAAGGCGTTTTATGCTAAATTGATGTCCTCGGAGTTTGCTCGTAGTAATGGTCGTGGGCTGTGATGTTGGTGTTTGTGGTGGAAGTCGTTGTTTGTAGTGGTGGAGAAGAGCTTAAAATGCACTGGTTTGTAGCATGCAGCAGACAGCAAAGGTACTGACAGTTCTCTCTCTCTTGCTGTCTTGTTGTTTTCCAGTCCTGTCGCAACCACCGCCCCCCCCGGAGGTGTCTTGTCACGCTCCCCCTCCTCACAAGGCAAGGTTGGGCAACCAACACCCCCCAGGATTGGGTCCATGGGGCCATCAGGGTGAGAAACGCACTGCTGTTTCGTCGTGGTAGTGAGCTGTGGTGTTAGGGAATGTGGTGGAAGCAGTGTTATGCTGTTGTGGCGAGAAAACTGTACTGTTGCAATTGAGACAAATAGACCTTGGCACCCATCTTCGCGACTCTCTGCTCTTGCTGTCTTGTTTTGTTCGCTCCAGGCAAGGCAACCACCATGTTCCCCCCAAGGTTGTGTTGATGTGGCAATCAGGTAACGTGCCTTCATTCGCCACCATCTCCCCCTTGGCTGTGTTGTTGGTGTCGGTTGCCTTCCCCATTGCATGAAAGACTGGGCTGTGATTGTGATTGTTGTGTGTGTCGAGTGTGGGGGCTGAGGTTGTCACGGATGCTTGGTTGTCTCCCGGTCGCCCAAGGTACATCGAAACGCTCGATGAAGAGGGAAGTGAGGCTGCCCCACCGCCCTCGATCTGCAGCCACCCGCCCCCAATCAGTTCCAGCAACGCACTCCAATGCACGCTCCACATCCCCTTCTGGATTGAATCGTCCTGAGTGGTTGACTCGTTTGCTTCGAGGCTTTTGTTGTTCGCCTCGCCAGAACTTCAGGTCTTTCCAGGTGACCATACTGTTTACTGCTGGTCCCCCCCTTGCAAGATGCCCCCAGAGCCCCCAGATTCTTTCAAGAACATAGCTGGACCAGCGTTGTATATTCTCCCTCTGGATGTAGACTCGGGCAAGGCGTAGGGTGCGTGTGTGCCATTCCGCCCACGGTTCGGTGGGCCGTCTTTGCAGGTGAAGCATCGAGCACACGTGTTTGGCCTGAGTTGCATTCACGGCACGGAGCAAGCTTTGGCTGACTGGCCAGGTCTCTGCACCGTAGAGAGCTGCCCCCCTGACCAACGTGAGGTGTGCTTTAGCTCTAGCTTTGAAGCTCGTTCTTGCTACGAGCACATCATGATGCTTTGCAAAGGCTTGTCGTGCCCTGCGGTTCATTTCCCCCACAATGGCTGCAACCTGGTCTTCAAAAGTGAGGGGGCTTCCGAGGACACTAATGATGCTACCAAAGGGCTGTGCCGCCACCTGCTCCCCCCCGATTGTGAAGGTGTCGTTGGTATCAGGTGTGCTGTGGAGAATGGCGGTTTTTGTGGGATGAATGCGGAGTCCGTCCTCAAGGAGCTCCTTCTCGAGGTTCGTGAGCAGGGCTTGTAGGTGTGACTTGTTTTGGGACCAAAGGTAGGTATCATCCAGGAAGCTTCCCCCATTTTGTGGTGGTGGTGGTCCTCCTTGTGGGTCCTGAGGTTGTGCGGGAGCTTTGCGAACGGCTGTTGCAAGGTCTCTTGCAACCACTGCTCCAAAAAGGTCAGGTGAGTCTGGGGAGCCCTGTCGTATACCGTTCGATTGGCTAACTGGTGTGACTGTGTTTGCCAAAGCGACATTGATTGCTCGGGTCTCCAGTAAACTGAGCCAAAGGAGCGCCTCCCAGGGTTTGTCCCCCACATGTTGCGAGGCCGGCCATCTAGGGGAGCCCACCCCTCCAACTCTAGCGGCAACCATCTCCCCCAAACTGTGCTGCCAAATGCTATCGAATGCCTTGCGGATGTCCAATTTGACTATCCAGGTGCCGATCCCCCAGTCACGCGCCATTTGTACCACCCGTCTCAGGATGGCCACCAATTCCACTCCTTGCCTCCCCCTCCGGGACCATTGTACCCCTTCGCCTCCATCGCGGATCGCATCCCCCCCACGGTGAAGGAGTAGTTGTGCAATCCATTTCAACAGCGTAGAGCTGAGCGTAATAGGTCGCGTGTCCCCCCACTGCAGAGGTCGTGGGATCTTAGGGAGCAACACGGTGATGCTGGCTTCGATCCCCCCAGGAATGTTCGCCGTGTAGAACATGTCATTTAGGAGGTAGAGCACGCGGTCCCCCCACTCCTCGTCCAGTAGTAGGGCCTTGGCTGCCTCATGGGAGATTTCGTCTGGTCCTGTGCTCTTGTTGTTGGCCCATTTGCTGGATGTGAGGGTGAGTTCCCCCAGGCTGAAGGGATTCCAGGGTGTACGCTTGCACCGACGCCGTAGAGCTTGGCGTAGTTGGTTGAGTCTGTGGTTGCTGTTCAAGTCTCCCTGCGGTTTTGCGAAGATCCCCCCCATGTGGTGCCGTAACTTCTCTTGCCAGTCTGGGTCATCTTGAAGGTGTAAATGCCATCCCTTGCTCGCCTCCCTCTGCTGCAGCGCTTTAAGCGCGTTCCAGTCCAAATTTGCTGCTTTGGTCGCCAGTGCTTGTTTCCATGCCCGTTGTTCTTGTTTGCGTTGTCTCTGAATCTGTCTCCATGCTTGCTTGGCCGCTGCGCCCGCCGGTATGGCCTGGGCTGCCCGACGCAGTTGTTTGAGCTGGTTGCTCTCCTTAAAGCGTTGCTTGTCCCCCCCGGGTACTGTGATTGCCTTGGCGATGGCTGCGATGGTGCGGTGTGGGTCTTCGCCCCTTGGTGGCGGCACTCTGAGCAGCCGTTGGATCTGGTCATCCGGCCGCAGCCGCCGGGGGCCCCAAGTGATTTTCTGTGGCGTTTGTTGACGGCTTTCGAAGATCTCCAGTAGAACCGCGTCGTGATCTGATGCCAACCTGTCTCTGCAATGTAACACTTTTCCAGATGCTGTCATGATCCCCAGGTAGAGACTATAATCGAGCCGCCTTGGTTGCTGCTGGGTGTTGTATGGGTGGTATGTGGGTGTCTCAAGCTCCTGTGGCGGCAACTTCAGTCGAAGGTCCTGGGCCCATTGCAAGACAAGTTCCCCCAGTGCAACCGGTAGCTCCAGGTCGAGGTTTGGCGAAGGTCTCATTTGCATCCATCCCCACCAGCAATTTATCATGGCGGAGGCTTCGTTCCCAGTCCTGCAGGAGTATGCTTGTCTGTTGAAGGGTAGCGTGGTGTGGAAGGTGGGCTGCAAGGACACGGAAAGGTTGTCCGCCCGCAGTGGGCGTGAGTGTTGTTGCCACCCCTCCCCCCAGGACGCAGCTTTGCTTGTGTTGGAAGCGGTTGGTGTGGAGGATCCCTTCCCCTCTAAACTCTCCTTCAGTCTTGCCGTAGACCAGTTGCCAGTGTTCATTTTCCAAATGGAAGAGCCCTGGTACAGTGATGATCTCTTGCAGGATGAAGACCTCCCCCTTTTGGAAAAGCACCTCATCATGGAAGGTCTCAGAGGCGTCCAGCAATTTTTATGCCGTGACTCCCCCAACATTCCAGACCAAAACAGTCAGCAGCTTGGTGGTAACGAGTTGCCCGTTCCCCCGTCGGTGAAACATCTGGTCTTCGCCATCTCAGTGTATCTCCGCCGCCAGCGGAGTCCATTCCTTCTCCACCGCCGTCTTGCTTCTCCCCACTGCTCGGGCAATGCAGTCCAGGTCCACCCAACCTGGTCCCGCTTCCAATGTGTTCGGCGGCTGTGGTGCCGTAGCAGAGCATACTTTCTGGGCGTTGATCCAGGCGCTACCACTGCCATACTCCATCTGAAGGATGCTCTTCTCCCCTCCGAGGCTCAAGTATAAACGTTTCACTTTTGCTGCCAGGCGTGCACGACGCCTCTTCTCCGGCGGCTGGGATAGCGCAATCCAAACTTTGCGGGAAGTGCCGTCCGGTCGTTGTCCCAGTTGCACGTTGGCCGCACGCACTTTGTTGATGGTGTCCTGGATCCGCGTCTTACGTCGCTCCCAGGTCTCCCCGATACGTTCATCGACAGGCAAGATTGCATATCCCCGACGGACTCCAGGGACAAAAAGCCCTTGTGCCGGGATGGGTGCATCCACACTGCGAAGGATGTTCTCGGCCTCCTCCTTGGTGGTCGCGGCGTCTTGATCTGCGTCCCATCCCCCGATCACCAGAGCCGGTGGCTTGGCTTCCCCCCACGTAGGTGCAGAGGTGGAGTCAGTGGACCCAATGGCGCTTCCCCCACCTTTTTCCAGGTTTGAGATCCGGTGGTGGAACTCGCGATTGGCTTCCTGCAGCTGCTCCAGAATCTCGTCGTGTTTCTGGCCACGATTTTGCATCTCGTCGAGCATGTTCAGGGTCTGCTGCATCTTCTGTGTGACCTGTGACTCCACATAGTCCACACGTCGAGTCACCGTTTGCATGTCGTGCCGGAATTCCCCCACAGCTTCCTTGATCTCACCACGTATGGCTTCCCGGATGAGGTCCAAGGATAGGGCTTGCGGCTGCCCATCAACGGGATTCTCTTCGGCTTTGCGTTTGGAGGGTGCTCCCCCGGCGTCCCCTTTGCCAGATGCTGCCATGGTCTCGGAGCGGCGAATCACTTAGTAGATGCTCAAGTCCTGTAGGGCCGCCGATCCCCTTCAAGGCGCTGTTGTAGCAGTCCCGAATGATCAGCGCACGGATTGCGATGTGCTTTGAACTTCACGAGTTCCCCGCTAGCAACTCGCAAGATGAAGACGCGAAGGGCAACAAACTTGACAATGTGCTCGATCGCTCCCTTTCTACACGTTCCCACTGGAGTCCCCCTGGTTGAGGCCCTCTCTCTCTCACTGCTGGGGCTCGGGCCTTGAACCACTTGAGCCAAAATGGCTCTCTCTCTCTCTCTCTCTCTCTCTCTCTCTCTCTCTCTGCGTGCCATCACCAAGTCAAGGCTTCCTCGAGTCCTAGAGTACTTCCACTGAACCAACAACAGCCCTTGCGGATCCCGTTAAGCTTATACGATTCCGACTAGTCTGAAACAGTGTTTTGCCCTGGGCCCTAGAGTAATCCATAATAGTCCCTGCACAGCTTCAGCCCAGGTTGCCCAGGCGATCCATCCATCGAGACCTTCTTCCAATCGCCAAACTCGTGAAGCATCGAATCCAAAGACGTCCTAACTGGCCGATTCTCCCACCGACATTAGCCGTTTGACTGAACTGTTGTACACCGCGGTGGAAGTCTTCATTGCGCTTTGTATTCAAAACGAGGTGCAAGCCAACGTTTTAGCGGGGCTGGAGTCTTTCACAGTGTCATGTTTGTTTGTTTTCCGGACTTCGCTTCTCCTGTGCAACAGCATCTATGCCGCAATCAAGCACTTACCATCAAAAGTCATGCCCGCTCTTGCCCGAGAAAACAGGTAAACGTTCAGGCTGTCCGCTCTGGACCATATGCGTGTGTGCATCCGGCCTGCCTTTCTAGTGCTCCCTGTCCGCTATGTATACTCCTTTTCATCGCACGAAACAGGTTTCGGCACAAGGCAGCGCGGGCAACCCCTTTCTGTCGTTGTGCCGCCATTGCCAATTTCGACTGACCGATTGACAATGTCTGCCGTTTAGCCCCTGGCAGCACTACTTGACTGTACTTTGCCAACAAACCCGACATATCCTTGGACCAAACTGACGTTCTCGAGGATCCTATTCCCGTGCAGAAGCTTCACATCAGCATTGGAGGTCCCCTATCCACTGGACATTGATGGGGGCTCGCTTGGTCGTCAACTGCCGCTGATGCCACTACGCGGCCGTGACTACACCCGGTGAAAAAACGAAATGTGCCAATAGGTTCAGTACAGCGTAAGTACAGCCAGCCCACTGAGCTGCTTCGGGAGGCTGCCACAACATACCACGGCCACAAAACTACGCCTCACCACAGCATGTTCCCTTTCGTTGGTAGTCGTTTTGCGAGCGGGAAAGTTTACCCTAGTATCGCTTCTGCCCCTCCCGGAAAAGGGTAATGAAGAGACACATGCAAAACTTGCCCTGGTATCCTTCGTGTTTATGTTGCCAAGGACTTTTTGTATCTTCAGACACGTTCGCCCACACGGACGGGTTGCTGACGAGTGGTCCGACGTTGGGCTTGCTCTGCTCCCGCAAGTGGTGAGATTCCTGACTGAAGGATTGAAAGATGCTAGACGTACACGGATTTAATAGCTGTATACGCATTTGCCCGCACTTGCAACCCGGACTGGAGATGCTTTCAACTTGCTCCCGCAAACCCAGGAAATTATTCGGACCCAGGCTGATAAAAGCGTTTAGACTCTTCTCGACCTTGTTGCCTTCGCCTTTCCTGTTGACGAAGTGCGCACGAACCCTACTCCTTCATCAAGTACAAGTATGATTTGCCTCTACCGCATCCTGCGAACTTCCCATGTGCCATCGAAAGAAAACTAGCGACAATTCAACTGCCCACGGGCATGAAACCCTCTTGACCTGAGGAGCTTTCAGACGACGGCAGCAGAATCGCTTACTTGCACTGCCACCATTGAAGCAGCAGCGAGTCCACCCAATAACCCTTGCCTTGAGGCAAACCTCTAAATGTCTAACTAAATGTGGGCATGGCATGCCCCGCCCGACTCTCAAACGCAACGTTAAGGCCGGATCAATAAGCAAAGCAGCACACATACCTCAGCATTTGTTGACTTGCGGGAAAATTGGCACTTGCACATCCGCGACTGCAACTACTTCAGCCAGTTTGGGCCAAAGGTGCCGCAGTTCCCGCTTGTTCCGCCATGGGTGGAGAACACCACGATGTGGAAATCGCTGCGTCTCAGCTGGGACAGATCGTCCAGCAAAGTGTGCGGCAGGGCCCGCAAGTCGCCAAAGCCGATGCGAAGCGCTTTTGGGATCAGCGGCTTCCTTCGCTCGTATTTGGCCTCCATAGCTTCCCGGCAATCCACCACCACACATTTCCCGGCTTGGAGCCAGCTGGCAAGCTCCACGGCTTCAACCTCAGGAATACAGTCGGGCACGGAGTTCACATTGCCCTCATCATAGTCGTGCTCCCATTCGTCCACTGCTGCACGCACCAGCTCCTGGCATCTTGGCAACAACAAGAAGCGCAATCTGCTCGGAACCGTGTTCAAAAAGCTGGACCTGTCCTTGGAGGAAGAAGAACCCAAAGGCCACTTTTTGCCGTGGTCGGATGGCCTGCATCCCGCACTCCTCACTCCAGCTCTCAGGGAAGTGGATTCCTGCAACGACACTTCTGCCACAGCATCGGTGTAGGCCTTGTGCACGATCTTGAAAATTTCAACGTCTGCATGCGAGCCACTTTTGTCAGGATGATGTAACAAAGCCAGGCTATGGTAGGCCTTTCTCACGCTTGCCGAATCGGTCTTGTGCAGATTGAGGTCTAAGATTTTTTGCCAGCCTTCGTGCATCGAGGCCTGAATGCGACGACGGGATCTTTCAATCTCCAGCTCTTGACCACCCGCAAGCACCGAGCGCGAATGCTCCACACCACTTGGAACAAACGCTTGAGAGGCCCTGCTGGCTTCAAGACTGTCCAACTCGTCGAAATCCCAGCTCATCTTCAACCGAGGTGCACTTTACAGTGAAGACGGGTTACAGAAGTTTCCGAGCCCATTGCAGCATGGCAATGCTTCTTGCGAGATTCTTCAAGAAATGGCTGCGGGCAGCTCGGGAGTCAGATCCAAAGTGTCACGCGCCGCACAACATTTCTCGCAATATTCCTCGAGCACCCAACCAACCAAACGCTTTATCGACATGCTGCAGTCGCAAGACTTATAACACAAATAGAGGTAGCATCAAGAAGCGCTACGTCACCAGTTCATGGAAAATGTGCGATAATGGGCCCTAGAAAGCCTTAGCCTTAGTCTGGTCCTTGGACTTCCAACCCTCTTGACGGCTTTGCACCAAAACTGCTTGCAGTTAGTTTACCCGGGTCTGTTTGATGGCCAACATCTGTTCCCAGGCCTGCCGTGCAGCGTCCCATTCCGGGTGAAAACCTGAGGACGATGGGCTCGTCTGAGTCCAGGTGAGGTCTCAAAGCATGAACGAGTTCTCTTGCGCTGTTCGGGCCGGCAGCCGAAATCCAACCGACCTCAATCAAACGCATGAACGCCTGATGGAGCACTGGTCGCTCTCTGAACACGAGGCCACGCAGACTCCACCACGAGGGCACTGCCGAATCACCTGCTACGAAGTACTTGACGCCTTGTGTTGAGGTCATTATGAAAGCCTCAGGACGATCAGGTAACTCAAGATGAAAGTCAACTTCACAGGCCATGCAGAAGCTATGGCTTGGACTGTGAGGTGTGGCTGGGACGACTGGTTAAGGTTTCCATCTGTCAGTGGAACTCGTGTGGCCTGCGAAGCTGCATGCCTGCCTACTGCGCCGCCATCAAGCCAATGGTAGTTGAGGGAGGGGCTAGATTGAATTGCACCGTGATGTTCGCCGGCGATCCCAGGTGGCTTGAAACCCTGCGTGGCAAAACTGCCGTCCAGTCTCGTGTGTATGGAATCTAAACCAGCGAGCGCGGTGAACGTCGACAATCAAGTCCCATTTTCGAGTTGACGCATTCTCAAGGTGCTCACCTGCAACACACCTTTGGTGTGGGCTGAGGCGCAGCAGCCTTGGAAGTGCACGTTGCTGCACTCGAGAACTGCCGCCTGAAACAATGCCGGAACTGGTCGGTTCTTGGATTTTCCTGGAGGCTAGTGCGTGTCAATTCCAACCGCGACCGTAAACCGAGATCTTGTAGTGCCGAGATCGAAGTGCCCCACCTCACGCTCAGACAAGACCTTTCGATTTTTACAAACGAATGAAGCATCATGTATGGTGCAGCGCTGCTAGCCCCCCACTCCTGTGGTTGCCTGTGGTGCGAGTTCCCCCTCGCTGCCCCTCTGCGAAACAGATGGCGATCAGTGATCAGTGATGATGATCCCCATCCGCACGCTCCCTCATTTCCTTGCTCAAGAGTCCTGGGTGAATGTCATTGAAGCCATGCTCGGGTTGACTCCTGACGCACCCAACCGAAAGTGAGCATAGAATGACACCTGTCGATACAAGCTACGACAGTGAACATCAAGCCAAACCTTCGAAATAAGAACGAGCAACTAAATGGTGGTACCGCATGAGTGCAGTGGCATTACCAACAGTCACACTCGGAATACCGGCATGCAAGGAGCGCATCATTGTCATTTGTCCTTGGCATCATCGCCGTCAGTCTCATGTGTGTGGGGACGGGGCAGGGCTGTGCGATCTTGCGCGAGAGTTTAACCAAAAACGTCGACAGTTATACGAGGATGAGGACACGGACGAGCGCCATCCCTGTGCTTGTGTGCTCGGATGAGAGGCCTGGCTTGGCTGCTGTGGGCGGGGAGGACAACTGACGCGGCGACGCAGGACCATACATGATCCCGGTCCTCGATTCGCCGCCCAACCCCCCTTTCCCGCACGCCTCCCGGTGACTGCGCGCACTTCTCCTACATGACATAGCGGCTCCAAAACCATCAGCCGTCACGAGGATCTCACCCGATTCTTGTGACAGTGGACACTTCCCAACCACGACATGAGGGTATTAAAAATGCAACAGTCGCGAGGATCGCGCTCCTGCCACACCCGGTTCCTGTGACAGTTGACCCAAGAAATGAAACAGGATGATGATGCAAAGGGCGATGAAGAAGATGATGACACCAAACCCCCCAAGCGTGCACGCACGCACACACGCACACACGCACACACGCACACACGCACACACGCACACACACACACACACGCACACACACACAGGCACGCGCACACATACACACAACAACACACACACACACACATACAACACACACACACACACACACATACAACACACACACACACAACACACACACACACACACACAACACACACACACACAACACACACACACAACACACAACACACAACACACACACACACCCACACACACACACACACACGCACCGAGCTACACCACACCGCAGCTCAAGCAGACCCGAACCCGAACCACACCGCACCACAGTGGCTGCACAGGCGAGGGGGTACCAACCACGGGGTGGAGGGTTGCCAGCCGAACCGGGATCGCATACAACCCGGAACTCTAGGCCTGCCCCTTTCAACAAACGCAATGGCTGCATATCACTACCTGCACTGGACTGAGCTGCACGGGTGTCTGCAGAGTCCGAGATCCAACCGTCGGCCAGCCAAAAACGTGACACGCTAGTTGCTGTGGAAAATTATTCCAGGCCGCAGATAATGACACCGCTGTCTGAAAAGCCTTTGAACCCAGGCAGCGCCACCTAGTGTAGAGAGAAACGCGACAATCTCCAAGACAGGCCATGTGACTGATCCATGCTTCTGACTAGTGCCACTCGTGAGAGAAACTTGCCGCAGCTACTTACCCGATCAAGCCGATACAGTCTCGCATGGCTGCTTTAAGCATCCATGGAAACTATATCGAAGCACACCTCTGCTCGTGGTTTGAGGTCGCTACTGGCCTTTACCAGGGCACACCTTCCAAACCACTCCGCAAAGCTCAAAGAAGCGCGAAGCTGCTTCTTTGTTCCTGGGCGTGTGAACGGTTTGGCACAGCTTGACCGCCTGTGCGGCTATGGTTTTGCCCTGCAACTGTACGACTTGGGAAGAACCTTGAGAGCCCCAGGACACCTGGTGGATTTGTCGTATCTCGAAACACGCAGCCACGGTCCCCCACAACTATCGTTTCAGCTTGCTCTGGACAATTCAATGTGTGGCATAAACCGCTCTTGGCCCCTGTTGATATTGCATGTCCCGCCCCTTGTGTTCCATGTTTTGCATTCGTCCACCTGGTACATGCGAGTCGCACCGCCATTGTTTTGCATGATTTATAGAATTCCGCCATGCAATGGCTGCGAATATTCGCCCCCGCTGCGTTGGATGTTACAAGCCCTGTGGCCTTGAATGCGGCAAGCTTTTTCTTGTCGGTTGATGGGAATTTACTTGCTGCTGCAGGCCCGCAAGAAGGACGGCGCCGTGGCTCTACAATCCGTTTGCACAATCCACCTACATGTGCTCAAGGCTTTACAAAGCCTGAACAGTGCTGGATGTCTGGCATTCGGATGCTCGCTTCCCCACTCATGCTTCGCAAGTCTAATGTACACTTGTGCAGCACGTGACCCATCTTAACACAAGCTGTTCGTGCACTGCATTTCAGCATTTCATGCATGAAAATATTCGAAACCCTCACGGCATGAACTGTCATCGGTAGGATGCTGGGCCGCAAGTTGCGTGCTCGGGGCGACTTGCCTGTCTCCCCGTTGCAACAAAACACCTGGCCGCTGTTGCTCAAGCAGTTGCCTTTTGCAACATGACACACATTTTCTTTGTTGAAAACGAAAACTGTCTGTGTGCTGGCAGCTTTCGTTTGCTTTGCATTTAATCGCAACTTTCGAGTTGGAAGCTGTTGAGGACGCTCAGCTGTGTACCTGCAAATCGTTCATGCGTCATGTCGTGGCAGCTAAGGGGGACTCAAGAAAGATTAACAACCAGGCACAAACAATATCCGTTCTAGTAAGGATGACTGGTCTGCAAGTGTGTCTCCCAAAGCCGCTGAATACATCTGAACTAGGCGGGGGTGTAAGCCATCAGATCGCGAAGCCTCAGCGGATCAGAACATCATGACAGTCCTGAAGCCCTTTCTGATCACAGCCATGTGCTAACATGAAGCTTGAACCTCGTCTTGAAAGGCATGCAATGCTGCTCATCCTGACTGGAGAATTCCATGACGGACCCCGACTTTGGAGCTAAGGAGTAGCTTTATGAGCACTACATCATTCTAGCCATCCATGTTCAAGATCCGTGTTTGTCTTAGCTGTTGGACATGCGATACATCAGTCAAGTCCGGCAACGCTGGGTCCGAGAGCGCTTGCGTCCTGTGAGTTCTGAACTCAGCTCAGTCGAGCCATCTAGCTATGCTACTATGCGAAGCAACAAGCCACGACCGCTTCAGCCGCCGACCCTGCTGCATCGGACCTTCGTTTCTGCAGTGGCCCTCGCCTGGAGGCCTTTCGGAACGCGCTCGCATTTCGCAGCCATTCTCCAGGCTGTGGCGGGTTTCGGGGTCGCCGTGGACGACCCCAGGAGGCCAGCCGAGCATCATCAACACTCGGGCGCCCGCAACCGGCCCTGCGGCGCGAGGCTCTGTTTTGCCAAGTTTTTGAATTGGTTGCGAAAGCCGCCAAAGGGCGCGCATCATCAGCATCAGTGGGCTCCGGCGGAGGGCGGGTGCGTGGCCTTGCTCCACGCTTCTACCTGCGCTGCCCGCCCGTGGGCGCAGCCCCTAGAATTTACATGTTCGAGTTCTTGCTGAAACTTTGTTCGAGACTCTCTGCAATCCGCTTCGGCATTTCAGTCGGTTTGCTGTGAACTTTCTGCTTGCAAATGAACTGGATTGTCGTCGCGTGTAGTCAGCACTTGCAGGGGCACTGTGCGCCTTTGGCGAAACCAAGGCCATGAAGCGAAGGATCAGACTGGAACGAGGACACGTTTGTGACCCAGGATCATCCTCGCGCATGTACATAGAGACGAACTCGAATGCGGTCCGGTCGCATTCATGATCTACAACAGGCTATATCGGCCGTGCTAAGTTACCAGACAATCAGTCATGGTATTCCAAAACGCTCAGGCGGATTTCATGAACTTCTTCATGATAAACTGGCTGAGCAAGCAAGTGGCCTTCCATGGGTCTTCATTCTTCATCCAATATTGGAATTGAGCCCCCTGGATCTGGGCGCGAAGGAGCTTGGAACCAGCTCTTGATGTACCTCCAGGCGCGATCGAGAATTTGGGTACCAGCCTTTGTCTTTAGCGTCTTGTTCTTGCCCACTGTGTGGGTCGTCACCTTGACATAGTTAGGCATCTGCCACTTCCACTTCCCGTTCACCTTCACCCTCTTTTTACAATGGACGACATTGTCGTGCTTGACCCCCTCGAGCCGTGTCTTGTAGCTGCGGGCCGAATCCGTATGGAAGATGATGTTGCGTCCTTCCAGACTTCCAGATACTTCTTACCCAGAGGCTGCCATTCAATCTTCCGGATGGGACCTGGTCCTGGGGCTCGCTTCTCCGTAGTGGGTGGCTTCAACCGCTCCAGGATCAAGCTTTCCGGTCGTCCCCGCTCGATCAAGCCGCACCATTGCTCCCACAAGACGGGCTTCTGGGAATCCACAGAATCATCGATGTTGCTGATGTCGGTATTTGCGAAGCTGGCCTCGTCATCCTCCACGTCTACCCATGTCTTGCGACCTCCAAGTCGGATCTCCTTCTGCTTGGCAATGACATACTCCTGGCGTGAGTAAGCCAACCTAGTGGCCATGTCTTCCGTGAACTTGTGGTTGATGTTCATGACCTGATGCACGGCAGCATTGGAGACGTTCTGCAACTTCAGAAAGAGAACAGCAGCCTGTGTCTGCAGTGGAGTAGCCGAGGAACCCTGGCCATCAGTGAAGAAAGGATGAAGATGTTGCGGGCACATGTAGATGTGACACTTCTTGTGACTACAACGGTATTTGAGCTCACCTTGAGGGGGCTTCATCAAGTCGGAGAGCGTCCCCTTCTCACACCTAGGACACTGCATACCGGACCAATCCGGCAGCATCTTATCCTTGATGAGCATGCGGACGATGTCATCATTCGACGCCTTGATGAGTTCTGGAAGGGATCGCGAGCAAGTAGCCTGTTCTTTTCGAAGTCCACGACCAGGAACAGCGCCCTTCACCCGGACATACTTGACGGATTGGTACTCCTTGGTCTTGGACTTCTTGCTGGCGGGGCGTTTGGCGATGAGGCGCTGTTTACCGCGCTTTGCGACCAGCGGGTTGAAGACCTTGCGTCCAGCCATATGGTCTGTGGAGAAAGCAAGACCAGGGATCCTAAAGGCGACTATAGAATACAGCCTGACACTTCTGTGGACGGTATAACGTGCTTCACAGCATCATCATGCCAGTACTAAATGACATGCGGAACGGGCAAGAGCACAACACCATGAATTTCGGACCTACGCATCGGTCAGCTCCTTCTGGCAAAAGTTCCGTAGAACCCGGCTACACGCCTTCTGTAGCCAAAATCAACTGATCAGCACACATCTACGTGGCCACTATAGAGGCCCTAGGCGTTCAGGTACTGGGCAGCTTCCTCGTCAGGGTCCTCCGGACCAAGATCATCTTCCCCCGGCTGAGCAAGAGTCTCCTGTTCATCAATGTTGATTGGAGCAGCGGGACTGGACTTGGTCTTGACCCTGCGGGCGGGGGTCGGGTACACGAAAGTACCCAAACGTTTGGGTGGCCCGGCTGCCGTGGCAGTCAAGGGCGTGCCAGATGGTGGGAGGGGGTCCGGTGTCGGAATCTGAGCTAACGCGCTGGTCCCAAAAACCTGCAGGCAAGCGAAGGAAGCCAGAGATCTTGTCGCCGATGCGTTTGTTTGCCTGCTCTAAGTACTGGTCAGGGCTTTTGAACTGGACCATCGAAGCCATTGAGTCTTGGAGAGCTTTCTGCTCGGAAGCAACATCTTCTGCGAAGGTGGGCGGAAGCTCTTCTATCCCGATCTTGTACTTGGCATACTGCGGCTTGTCGTGAGGACTGAACAGATCCAAATGGATGTCATCGGTGCTAATGCGATGAACGATGGCGTCAGGATCTTGATTTGGCAGGCGAAGATACATGGCATGCTGTCCGAAGACCATGACGACGGAGCGCTTGAGGACAGCGAGGAACATCGGCACGTTTATGACCAGCGAAGAACTTCCTAACAAGCTTGAAGAACTCCTCCGAAGTGATGTTTCGACGGCCATTGTCGTTGGGTGGTTCGTGCTCACTTTCCAAGTCATTGGACGCGATGGCTCGCATGTTGTTACGAACCATCTTGACATCATTGTACCTGCCGCTGCAAGTTGCGTCCTCCTCCGAAGTCATCCAACTCTTGATATCGGACATGTTGAGCTTGTCAACTTCAGGATCGTCCAATATCAGAGCCTCATGAACTTGCCCCACACGATGGCGGAAATTGTCTAGTGATTTCGCGCGGCGCCAGGCCGGCTTCACACCATCAAAATGTGGTATCGACCGAGGGCCAAACCCATGACGATGAGCGTTTTGCCAACACCAGGCCAAGCCAGGGTGAGGATGCCATAGTTAAGCAGAAGCGGATACAGTATCGGCAGGAGGAAATCAGCCATGAAGGGCTTGAGGCTCCGCGTCGTGAACGGGAAGAATCTGGCAGCAGTTGCGCCGGCCTGCCCTCGCGCCTTGTTCTGTGCCATGATGCGGACCTTCGACTCCGGCCAGCCTGCTATGGGCGAGCCGGAGTCTGGCTTGATGTGCGTAAGAATCCAGACGTACTGCTGGTTCTCAGCATCGCAATCTGGGGCTCGCTGGTTTATGAAAGCGATACCTTTGTGAAGTTCATCAGTCTCCGGGTTCCACTGCGATGTTTCTGCACGCTTCAAACCAGTGCCTTTGGAAGAGATGCTAGCCCAATCAACGTGGTATCCTGGAAGACGATCGATGAGGGACTGAATGGCTTTCTTGAGTGTCCATGGCCCAGCCTTGAAGATTGGTACATAGCACTGGCCCCCGCACAGCTGCACGATCTGCTGGATGTTTGTCTTGTCCGCAAAGTACAACACCTTCACTATGCGCATTGCGCCGTCCTCCATATTGTGGACGACAAGCCCCAATTTGGAACCGCGTGGCAGCTGGCCTTTGAGGCGTATGTTTTCCGGTAGCTCATCTAAGCGGCTGTCCTGAATGATCTCACCCAGCCGGGCAACATTGCCGAACTCAGGAACATTCCAGTGAATGTCAAAGGCCATGGTGCAGGTCTTTAATCCATCCGGTCGTCTGCACACGTCAGCAACAAAATCGCTGACTGAGACAGGATGTTCTATGGCAGATGTGTGCACAAAGCCGCACTTCGGAAGGGATAAGGCCTCATACTGGTGCTCCTTGCCACCGAACTGGTCCATAGCCTCGTCCAACAAGTTAGCCATGGCTGCAGACTTTAAGCTAAACTAGAGGATTTCGTCTGATGCTGAAAACACCTTGCCCTGCAGGCGATGAGACGGAATAAAATGTGGTGCTCCAGCACGACGCATGCAGGATGAAGCAGCTCGCATCATGATGCTTTTTTGGTGCCACGTGTTCCTGCCAATGCCGCCTATAACACACACTCTAGAACGCCTTGGACTTACCAAGACCGCCTGATGGTTCCCTCGGCCTACTCACTAGTCGGTGTCACTGTCCTCCTCCTCCGACTCGTACTCTGCGAGTTTGCGCTTGGTCACCCGCAGCTCTTCTTCCAACTCCTTGATGATGATGTCCTTGTTGTAGATGTCCTCCCGGTACTCATTGTTCTCAGCCACCGCTTCATCCAGGGCCATCTGGACACGCTCGTAGTCCGAGAGCGAAACCTTTTCCGAGGAGCTCTCTGAGTTCGACGATGAGGAGGAAGATGATGCAGGCATGTTCTGATTTTCCACTTTCATCTGCTGCTCGTTGTTCTCTGGAGGGGGGTTGCCGTCCTCGATGGGGTTGTCCTCCTCGATGGGGTCGTCCTCTAAGGCCTGATGTGCTGGTTCTGGAGCTACGTCCATGAGGGCTGGAACTTTGTTCCGGATGCGCTTGGCTTTTCGCAAGAGCACGAGCAAGCGATGCTCCGCTTCTTTGTTCCAGCCGCCCTTGACAACACCCACGGGCAGGCCCAAGCTTCGCTGGAGGGTGGTGATGTTACTGCGGTGTTCGTCCGATGTGAGGCCACGGCGAGTGTTGTGGAGAACGATGAACTCGCTGTTCACATTCCTCATGATGTCGCCGTGAGTCGGTGGCTTTGTCGCGTCAAGGTCTGGGCCTTGCGGAGCAGCCGCCGGGCCTTGTGGAGCAGCCGCCGCAGCAGCTTCCGGAGCCAGGCGAAGGTATGCGGCACCTTGGTGAACCACCATCTCACCGGCCAGGCGCATGGGTAAGGCCATGCTTTGTATGTGAGGCGGGCAGGGATTTCAGTCACTACAAGCCGAGCACTGAGCGCTGAGAAAGATCAGCGTGGGTGAAGCAGACAGCATTGAGTAGATGAGAATGGGATAGATCGGAATGGCCCAAGTTCACCGACTCACTGTTTGCAGCATGAAATTCTCTATTCGGCTTATGTAGTCGATCGGTGCACGGACGAAGCTTCTGCTCCTATGAGTTCATGAAGATCGCGATGGCTGCCCACAACACAATGCCGCCATCCACCTTCGTCTACCACTGCACCTCCCCGCTAGTGGCAGCTTACTGCTCATGTGATCCTTTTGGAAAGTCACGATGGCTGCCCACAACACAATGCCGCCATCCACCTTCGTCTACCACTGCACCTCCCCGCTAGTGGCAGCTTACTGCTCATGTGATCCTTTTGGAAAGTCGCGATGGCTGCCCACAACACAATGCCGCCATCTACCTTCGTCTACCACTGCACCTCCCCGCTAGTGGCAGCTTACTGCTCATCTGATCGTTTTGGAAAGTCGCGATGGCTGCCCACAACACAATGCCGCCATCCACCTTCGTCTACCACTGCACCTCCTCGCTAGTGGCAGCCTACTGCTCATCTGATCGTTTTGGAAAGTCGCGATGGCTGCCCACAACACAATGCCGCCATCCACCTTCGTCTACCACTGCACCTCCCCGCTAGTGGCAGCTTACTGCTCATGCGATGGTAGCATAAGCCTGTGCTCGAGATATCAGTATTTCAAGATATTTCAACTACAGAAGATTGACGTCATATTCGGGCGCAGCTGACTGCTCATGTGATGGTAGCACAAACCTGTGCTGGAGATATCAGTATTTCAACACATTTCAACTAGAGAAGATTGACGTCATTTTCGGGCCCGTGTTAATTAACACGGGCCGTGTTAATTAACACGGACCTCAGGAACCAAGAACCAAGATTCCTAGAAAACTTTCTGGGCCAATCTTGGTTCCCAAGCTTGGGCCCGAGGGCCGTACCCCCAGGAACCAAGAACCAAGATTCCTGGAAAACTTTCTGGACCAATCTTGGTTCCTGGACCTCATCGTCAATATGGGCCCAAGCGCGGGAACCAAGATTGGCCCAGAAAGTTTTTCAGGAATCTTGGTTCTTGGTTCCTAGGGGCCGTGTTAATTAACACGGCCCATGTTAATTAACACGGGCTCGGGCCCAAGCCTGGGAACCAAGATTGGCCCAGAAAGTTTTCTAGGAATCTTGGTTCTTGGTTATTGGTTCCTGGGGGCCGTGTTAATTAACACGGCCCGTGTTAACTAACACGCCCTTGGGCCTCGGAACCCAGATTCGTCCGCAAAGTTGTTCCTCGGCCCCGTGCACTAGCACAGGCCTTATACAGGGCCTCATATAGGCAACTGTTGGCTTCACGCCGACTTTTTGGATATTTTGGGGTGGGGGGCTTCTACGGGGCCTCATATCTGTAACTTTTGGCCTCACGCCGACTTTTTGGATATGTTGGGTTGGGTTTTTTTTTGGGGGGGGGGACCATATATATATATATATATGTAATTTGTGAGGATGTGTTGAAGCTTTTCAGTGGACTCCTTCTCGAACATCAACTCGCGAGCCCATCGGTGAACTCTGGGCAAAGGCACGCTCACCATCGTCGAGCTCAACAGGGTCGGCGGCCATGAATTGTCGGCCCGGGGTGTGTGCCACCTGATCTGACATCAGCTCTTCACGTGTCCTTTGGGTTCCTTCCAAAGACGAGCTGGGCAGGCGAATACCCCGCCCTAGTATACCACATGTTCTTACATGTGGTGAAGTGGCCCAGAAGCAACTCGAGGGCGGCTCGGCTCGAGATCACCGAGTTGCCTTGAGCTCGCGAAACGCCCGCCTCTTCATTTCGCCTTCATGTCGTTCGGCAATCCCATTTTGCCACGGACTCTCGGCATCGGTGCTATGCTGGAACACAGCGTGCATCTCGAGGTTCTTCGCGAAGTTTCCCCCGACCTCGGCACCCGAGTCGCGAATCACAACTTCAGTGTAGCCATATACGGGATCCACATGTCATGAAATGCTAGCCATGCCTCGGCGGAGGTTCTGCCCTGCCTCGTGAGTCCCGCTGGCTAATCCAGAATGAAGGCCTTGCTTGAGCTGCTGCGACAACGTCTCTCCCCCGCGATGGACACCCTCGAAGAGCGCTGGCCTCACGAACCTCCTCTTCTAGGCGTTCCCCGACAATCCCGTCGAGGATGCCGAGCACCGCCTGCAAGTAGCCAGGCCCGCCAGCACCCTCTCATTGATGTGCTCGAATCTGCTTTCAAGGTCCCAGTCTAGCTACTTGCTGAGCTTCGCGAAGCGCCGCCACATTGGAACATCGGTGTTTTGGTATGTTTTGGTTCCACCGGACCAACGCTTTCTTCCACAAGCGGTAGCTTGTCTACCCCCCCACGCCGGAGGCTCACTAAAGTCGCCCTGTGGTGGTGCCGGACGACCAAAGCAGAGCCCCGAGATTGCTCCTGCCACTGCTGCTGACCTTGACCCGCCGTTCTTTGCGGCTGGCCCTGCGACCTCCGCGGCTTCCGCTCCCCAGTCGAAGGAGCTCAGGCCACAACTTCCCCACAGGCCTGCACCGCTGACCACGTCGGCCAAGCACCACCACAACAGCCGTGCTGCGATTGAACTACGCCTGATGGCCTGGAGCGAGGAGCCAGGCTTTGCCATAACCCGTTGACCCTTCAAAAGGTGGATGAACTAAGCTGCAACTGCTTGTGCTCGTACGGCACTCGAAGGGGCAGCTCTCTTGCTGCACTTCGGTCGTAACGGCCACGTGTCCACACGCAGGATCACGAGGGCTTACTGTCACCAACTAAACTAAATGGCATGTGGTGGACATGTTCACCAGTTTAACAGCGTGTGTGTGTGTGTGTGTGTCTGTTTGTGTTTGTGTGTGTGTGTGTCTGTGTGTGTGTGCTCGTGTGCGTGGGTGTGTGCGTGTAGTTTGTCAATGTCTCCGAGTCGTGGGCACATGCGATCGCGAGCATGCGACTTCATCTTCCCCAACAATAGTTCCAAATAAAGAAACTGTTTCGCTTTAGGACCATACAGCCCACAGATCCCCACGGCTCCACTTTTAACGCACCCTGCCACGACAGCGGCAACAGCAACCCGCAAGTTCATGTGCGTCACCAGTACGTCACATGATGACCATGTTCCAACCAATGCTAGTTATCTACATGCAGGCATGATCTTCAACATGGATGTCGACATATGTCGACCGGAGTATGACTAAGACTAAGACTCGATTAGCACCGCCATGGATCTTTCAAGGTCTATCCCTGTTACATCGAGTAGTCTGTTCGCTGATTTCCCACGAGACCGGCAATTCTTTCGTTGGTAGATATGAAGGGGAATCACTTGCATCTGCTTCAGGATATTGTCTTGGACATCATTCCAGGTCGCCGAGGCTTGGCTTGATGATGGTGGATGGCTTGGTAGAACTTCCGACAAAGAGATGTCGCAACGAGCTGGACGACCAGGTTCTTGCCACTGACTACAAGAACACCAAAGACATCTGAAAACAGCACATTGCATCCATGGCATGGCTGCTGGCCAAGCTTCTTGGATCTTCCGCGCTTGTGGCGATTCCGGCTCCAGGTTTCGAAACCTTCTCAGGACAGCATCTCTCTGAGTGCATGCCGATTACCTGCATGTCGCCTGCTTCACTTTTTATGCAGCTGAGGCCAGCACTTTGACATGCTCGGTTGGTTCCTCCCAATTCAATCCCAATTCTGAGGTTCTGTTCGCAGCACTGCAGCATCGGATTCAAACAATCGCAATCCAAGATACATGAGGTTTCGAACAGCAGATTTTGTGCATGGTGGCTGCGTCACCGTGGCCCGCATGGAACGCGGAGATGCCCTCGGGGTGTCACATGGCTCCGCGACCCCGAGTAATGAAAGATCAACCAGCCATGCGCAAGGCTTGGTCAAGAACCAGCTTGAAGGACTGCCATCGTCGTGCTTCTTCAACGGGATTCCTGCAGCTACACGAACTTGTCCGGATGCCAGATCAACCTCATCTGCGCAGCATGAGGGCGTCGCAAGTGCATCAAGGAAACGCTCGGTATCAAACTCTCTTTCGCTCCGATGCGGACATAGTTGGAGAAGGCAAGTCTCCCATGGACTTGCTTGATTGAAGCTCCCGCCTTTACCGGTGCTGGGACGATCATCACAACTTGATAACCAAGTGAGACATGGCCTTCGACGAGCGATTTCTGCGGATGTTTGCATACCGGACCTTGCCATCTGCGACAACCATGCGACTTGACGTGTTGATGCACCGGAAGTAGGTCGAAAGCGATGCGCAAACTCGCTCGTCCTGCAGGCACCCAGAATGAATACTCAATGGTCGAAGCTCGGCGCGGTTCAGGTGCCTTCCAGATCTTTCTGTCGTGCTCGCTCTCCTCACACAGCCTGGTGCGACACGGCACCTCTGGCTACGCTACGCCGTCCGTGCTCCTTCAAACATCTTGTCAACTCATGGCTCGCCTGGGTGATGACTGGTGAATCAGAGTTCCTAGCTCAGCAATGGATGCGTTTGGTGTGGGTGTGTGTGCTTGATTCTGGCCACCGTCGAGGGCAATTCACTTGGTGAACGGCCCGCTGTCTCCACTGCATCATCCACTTGACCGCCGCGTCCTCAACGGTACATGTATATACATTCCGTCGGGTGGACGTATCATCTACCGCATTTCACCACATCATCGACGCTTGCCTGACAATCCCTGACGACCGACTATACGAGGCCCCTCCCAAAACGTCAGTTAAGCTTCTCACACTACGAGCACGACATGCAGCCGACGCAGCGAGAGGTGAAATGATGTGGGAAACGCTGACGCTGTAGTCAATAGCATGTCACACCGGCTAATACCAGTTCAACAGTTATTCTGTTCGATGCGCTTGTTTCGTGGCTACCGGTGCTCGTGCTCGAGGCACCATCCCCGGAGCGGACCAATCTTGTCCCACCAGAGCTGCTCGACCAAATCATTGTGAAGGGATGAGCTCGGCATCGCGGCCGAAGGAACAACAGGCTAGCTGCCAGTTAACCAGAACCGGGGCTGTAGATTCTGCATCACTGTGGCCCTGTACATGATCAAGAGTCTCCCCCGATAAGTATGGCAAAGGTACACACCAACTAGTTAATTTAGAGTGCAGACAACTTAAGACTTACACAACTGCGGGACCACATGTTTAACTAAAGCGCTGCTTTCACGCACAAGGAAACGAAACAAAATGTAACAGAGTCTTCCCATGTCTCCTCAATGTTTCTCGAGTTTTTGCAACCCTGGTCTGTTCTTGCTGCGTGGAAAGTCCTCCCATTCAAGGCGAATCTTTCTACTTGCGAAAGACGAAACTATGTCTTGATATGCGGCCCTGTCAACACGTTTCCCCAACACAGGCGCCTGTGTGTATCTCTCGATGCTGTGTTTGTGTCTGGATTTGGTCCTGGGCTGCTGATTGTCGGAACCTGCGACGCCGTTCATCCCGGCTTGGCTCTTGGATTCGTTCCCATACGTTAGCATGCACTCGAAAGGCAGATGTAAACGGCGAATGGTTCGGCTTCTTCGGGGGAGGAACTCCCTGTGCACTGCAAGGCTGTGACCCTGCACTCGTCGCTGTATGAGCGGCCTAGCTCTCGGGCGGGGCTACCACTGGGGCTGGGTGCTACCAGCCGTAGCCACAGACGGGAGCACCCACGGCTCACCCAAAACCAGTGACCCTACATTCGTCGGTGTATCTGGATGACTCTTGGCAGGGCCCCTTCTGGACAGATTCATTCACATGATCTACATGGGATATATGCCAACGTGGCTGGGTTTACAAGCCACCGCCAGAGATAGAAGCATGTCAGCGCGCATCAACTTCGGCACGGCGCAGGTTGACGTCGATATATTGCATTACGTAACTGTAAGGCTGCGAAGGGCTGGTGTGGGTCAAACCAAACCTCGAGCCCTTGATCGTAAGGGGATGCCGCTGCTTCGGTGAGCTACAGTAAATCCATGTAGTAGGCTGTGCATTCCTGTCAGCAACAGCACTGCTCAAGGCGGATCCTTCAAGGCACTTTGAGCACTCGCGTGCTTCGAACAACCTCTGAATCATGCGAGGGCTGGGCGACTGAACGACATCATGTGCAGTGTCATCCGCTTTGTGAAGGAAAACGGAAAGGAAGAAACAGTTTTGGCCAAGAGCCACTGATTTTTGAACATGATCTACACACACACACACACACGCCTCAACAGTCTCTTCCAGCGAATCAATGCCGAGTTTGTAGCATCTACATATGTCACCATATGTCCGCATCTACTGGAAACTGCAAACCCCGCATGCAATTCGGGGCCTGGGGCAATCCTTCCCCGATGTGCGTCAACAAAATCAACAATTCTGGGTCTCGGGCTCTGCTGTCGCTGCGCATTCTTCCGTGATATTTCTGTCGTGCTGTTCGCCCAATATGTGGTCGCAACATCATGCCTTAGTCACACTTCTGCAGGTTCGAGTCTGTTGCATCACCCCGGAGATCACGCAGCTTGCTTTTTACAAGTCTTCTGACAAGCGACATTTCACTGCGCCGTGGCGACTTTGCAGCCGCATGCATCTCAAAGCTCCTGGCGCGAACTCTGATGTCTCTGAAGCCACTCATGTCTTACCCATGTCTGTGCCAGAAAGTGAATGTGGGGTCCTGAGATCAGTGAACTGACTGTTCCCTCGCCTTGATGCATCGTTGGTACTGTCACCTCGAAACATGCTATTGACTCTGAGTGTTCCAGCCAAAAAGCAACAGCAAGCTTCGTTCGCTGCCATCCGAGGAGCGAAACGCTTCCATAGTGCTCCGAGGGCTCATCGACTTGGTTGGCCGTGGCCCGCGTGCACTTAGCGGGCCTTGGTTTGTTGTATCGCGTAGCCAAGGACCAAAAGCTCTTCAGACTTGCAGTGGTGAGCCGCTGGCTCTCTTCTGAAGTGGCCATCTCATTGGCCTTGTGCTCGCGATGGCCGAGTGGCAACCTGTCGAGGTAAAAGACCTTCAAAGGAAAATCTGATGCAAGATCGCCGCCTGATTTCTTGCAAAGAGTAGTTGCGCGGTGACAAGCCAGCCCGCGCCACGAGTCTGGGCACATGCCGAGACCTTGTAATGGGTGCCCCTGGAGGGGGAAGGGGGTGGGGGTCTTGTTCAAAGGTATGATGCACATTCTGCCTATTCCTGCAAGTAGGAGGTCCTCTTCCCTGTACGGCTGCGCAGAAACATCCACATCCTGAACTCCTACAAGTAAGCACTCGAGCGTCGAAGGCTTCGAAGATCCGCCGAGCACTTGTGACTGCATGTCGCATTGCTTCCGTGCCTCAGACACTGTCAGAACATGCAGGTGGGACGCGTGATTGTTGTGGCATTGTAGCGACTTGATGGGAGGTGGCTCACGCTAAGGAGAGTTCGCTGCAGCTGAGCTGGGTCCACGAGTCTCGTGCATCCTGGCTTTGGGCTTTCAACCCGCCTTATCCCTGGCAGAAAACCACAACGCGACGGCGATGGCACGGTCCTTGTGTCGAATGAGCTCACCACGGGTATCCAATGAGCTCATGTTGGAGCTCTGCGTCCAGTACTCGTTCTTGGTTTTCAGGTCGACGCCTCTGGGGAAACGAGAAGTTGCCACATGCACACACACACAGAGGTGTGCATCTGTATGTATGTATGCATATATATATATATATATATGCATATAAAAGTGTGTATATATATATATATATATATATATATATATATTTATGTGTGTGTGTATGTATATGTATGTGTATATGTATTTCCTGTGTTTGTGTTTCATGTACCTGTGTATGTCCATCAATCAACCTGCCCGTGCAGCTGAAGGGTGCCACCATGTGTTGTGCATTGGAGCGTGCAACTAAGCGGCGATGCGCTTGTGCCTGCCTTGGAGGTACGTCGACGTCATCAAGACAACGGGTGCCAAGCGTGGGACAAAGTATCAGCCAAGCTGCACAGGACGTTCGTCCTCAGAAGTGTAAAGTTGTCTTGCTTGTGGAGTTTGCATGAAACTGCACAATGCGATGTGTTACGCGCTGAGCCTCGGACAGTGTCAATGAAGAATTGCACAGTTGTGGTCTTCTTGGGCGATCCATAACCTTTTCGCCTCATGTGAATTTCGCGGTTTACGATATTTCTGCGTAGCTGTAGAGCTGACTGCTGCACAAGTAACGGGGACCCATCAGTCACTTGGACAGTTCCGCTACCTGGGAAAGATTGCTGAGCAGAGGTTTGACAGCGGCCGTCAAAAGAACAAGTTGCGGGGCCACGCGTCCTTGACACTGCCAAGGTGCCTTGCAGCATGGTTGCCTCATTCGGGGCATTTGCAAACAGTCAGGTGCTCGGCATGTCGCTCGTCAGGTTCCGCGCCTTGCAGTCACGAGGGCTCGGCATGTTGAAGTGTCCCCGGGCCTCCTGAGCCGATCTTGCCTTCACGGGAAATGCAGAACCCCACCCGAAAAACTGGGACAGATGGGAGATGCGGAGAATCGCTTCTATATGTGGGAACTGCTAAGAGCTAGCAATTGCAGCCAGACAGCTGGCCTTCTCAATGTCGCCGTTTACCTGCATTTGCCGGCATGGGTCCTCCATCGATTGCCGGGCAGGCAGCTACAAGCTTCTCATGATACTACCGATGGCAAGGAATGTCAAGCATGTGCCGTTTGTCTTGCGATCTCGGAGTCTGATCAGGGGTTCTTTGCTTTCTTCGTAAGCATCCTCGCACTGTGTCTGCGAACGAGGCGCCATAGGGTTCTTCTTGTCGGCCACGAGAGCGCCATGCATTGACAAAGACGACGCATAAATCGACTGCAAAAGGAAGGTGCGTCAGACCCGTCGATGGGCTAAACTCAACGCGCCCTCCACTGCCTGCTTCCGCTGCCGAGGTGTTACTGGGTCTTGTGCTCTGTCCGGACTTTGCACCTGGGCTGGGTGCAAGTGGGCAGAGCTTCCTGCCAGGCCTTCTGAGAACACGGGTCAAAAAGCTGTGCATTGATGCAAGAGGCGGCATTGGGCATCAAGATCTCTGCAGGCCAAGCCGGACTGACCACCATGGCAGTGTCTGCGAGGATTTGAGGATGCAGCGATATGCTTTGAGCAGGGAAGAAGCTCTGAGGAACATTTCAGAACCACGCTCTGGCTGATTGCATTTCGATGCAAGGAAGTGACAGCAGGTTCGCACTTCTCTTCATCCGGATTGGTGACCCTTCGCCTGCGTATGAAGCACACGGACACGGCCGATTCACTCTACCACGATCTGCTGCAGCTACCGAAGCACAGCGACAATAGCTTAACGCCTCTGTTCTTGTGGGCCGCGTCGCGGGCGCACAAAAAGTCGGTGTACCCTCATAACCCCTGTCGAATCCACAGTCCTTGGCGCAGGCAGCTTGGCACTACTCGGAGGCACAGCATAACACACTAGGTCATTGTCGCGACGACGTACTCGTCCTGCGAGGTGTCACTTGCTCGAAGCTATCTGCACCAATGCTAGACGAAGCATGACACCACCGTCTGGCAAAGTTGCCTGCATTGGCGACACAGTCATTTGCACAATTGCCTGCGCTGGGTCGATGCAAAGAATGCCAACCAGCTTTCGGACAGTACTGCACGCACTGCGCGATGAACACCGTGTCCTGTTTATGCCCGGACGGGAATGCCAATGCCAGATCTCCAGACCTCGACGAAGTTTTGTGTCCCTCGCGCGTTAGTTACTAGTTCAATGCAAAGGCTCAGTTGCAAACGCAGTGTACAAGCAAATGTCGCCGTCTGCTTGAACCTGGACGACTTAGCATGCAGATTCGGGCTGATGAACCTAGCAAAAAGTGTTCGCAAGCAGTAGATGCATGCTCTAACCGCCCAACGGCCGCAAATCAACATGAAGGCTTCCACGATGTGCAGCCTCTCACCACGCGAAGCTTAAGAGTCTTTAGTCTTTCAATCTTGGTACGGTCCGGGACGCATCATGAACGCAGATCGATCCAAAATCTGGTGCCACCATGCTCGTTTGAGCCGGTATCATCTGTACACTGTACAAGACCGCCCTGCTAAGCACGTTGCCGCTCTTCAGCTGTACAACATGCGTGTTTTCGCATGTTCAGCTCACGAACTTGTCAGCCGCGACTAGGAACTGCCTTTACTTGATGCGGCATCTCTTTGCCGAGGCAAGCCTTCTTCCAAGTCCGTTTCCACGACTCGTCTGTCTGGATATGGTTTGCCCGGACGAACTTCCCGATACATTCAGCAAACGACCCGCCGGGAATTGCAGCTGCATGTCTAACCACAAAACCTGCCAAACATCTGTTGTCCAAGCCAGCAAGAATGAGAAACACAAGGTAATAAATTATGCGGCGTGCCCACCTCCGTTGTAAAAATTCATCGGGACTTGAGATTCATCGCGTTCAGTTTCCCTACTCAGTCGCTTTACAAGCATGTCAACATTGCATCAGGCCTGGTAGATATGGTCCAACAGCTTTCAGTACAAGGACTGGGTTCTTCGAGAATTTGGCATTCCTGGCTGGATTTCCTCCGTTGCATTACAACATTATTACAACTGGAGCACTCGGAACCCTTCCCACGGAAATCGCTCTTGCGGGCTGAGGAAGCGTTGACGCAGAACAAGCAGCAGAACAAACTGGTCACCGGGGTGGGAAGCTAGAGTCTAGCAGCTAGAGTGAACAACGACATAAGATGGCCACGCCTTCCGGAGTCTTTTTGGCATCTAGCGCTGACGGCTCCATCTGCCATTGCTCCAGGGAGCCTTGAAGTTCTCCCTCAGAAAGAGCACCACGGAAAACCTCAGGCACCTGACTTCATGCCATTGGATGTCACTAGCCTACCAGAGCATTGGATCCCAATAAGGATGTCAGCTACGAGAGCCGGTAGGCCATAGGGAACTAGCAAGTTTCGGCGTCGTTCGGCAGCTCCTACTCTTGACCAATCTTATGCAGCACTGCATGATGGGAGTAGGACCGGGGATACAAGCAAGTTCCATTTAGTCCAAAGCACTGTCGCCAGACCAAGCCTCTTGGCCAGGTCTCGAGTTTCGTCCCAACACAGCCAGTCCCCACTTCTGCGCGCCGCGAAGACCTCGACGAGTTGGAACTCCAAAGTTGAAATGCCTACTCGAATAACCAAGCACGATCATTTCCAATGCATGTCCCGGCAGCATAGAAGTAGTTCGTGAGACTGCCGTACTCGATGCTGTGTACAGCTTGCATATTCTCTCCAAAGATCTCCACATCCCCCAGTTCATCATACTCGATACATGCCGCCAGCTCTTTCACTGCCGAAAAGGATGCGTGCTCGGCTGGCTGTGCATGAGTCCGGCCAAATACCTGCAGCCGCTGGCTTTCGACATCTGCCTTGATGCAACAATTGCCACCATCCAACTTCTCTGTTATGACGACCTCGCGTGACAGAAGATTTTGGCAGTCTGAGACGCGTGTGTCGTCGGGATTTATGCCCGGAGAGAAGGGAAGATGCGGTGTCTTTGGGTAATTTGCCTTGCCGACACCTTCTGCAAGACAGTGTTTCAGACCAGTCGCGCTACCTGGGTAGCCAGCACCCAGCTTCTTCTGACAGTGCGAGAGTGCTTTCAATACACGCGCGTGCTCGACTGCATGCTGTTCGGGAGGCAACGTGTGGAGTTGACTCCTTGCCAACTCAAGAGCAGAAACTGCTTCTTCGTAGCGGGACAGCATGACCAAAGCAAAAGCACGGCTTCGACAGCCCGTTTCGTCTCCACTTTGGAGCTGGAGCAAACGGTCCGACGATGCTAGAACTTGATCGAATCTCTTTACTCGTCCGTAGAACAAGCACGCCACTCTCAATGCGTCGACCTCTGAGGCTTCATTTTCACCTGAACCCAGCAATGCTGCAGATGTAACTTGCTCCATGCTGTCCTGGTAGAGTGGAAACGCATCAGCAGAAATTGCAGATGACAGAAGAAATGCCTCGGTCGTTAAGCGCTGTGATGCGGCGTTGCTTGGAGCTGCTCGCAGGGATGTGAGTCCTTTGGCCTTTGAGTGGACATCGCTACCTTGAAAGCCCAAGGTAATATGGAAATCCTTTGCTGGCAAGCCTAACTTCTTTCGAACAGCCGCAGCAGCTGGCCAAAGCACAACACGGAACACTGACTCCCCACAGTCATCCTTGCAGAAGCCGGTCCCAACGTCAACCCAGTCCCAGCACCGTGGCAACTTCGCGAGGACCAGGGCAATCGAGTTAGAGACCGCCAAGATATCTGTTGGATCGGGTGCCGTGGCTCCAGCCTCCTCCCACACCTCAGCCTGCACGTGCACCATACCGCTCTGCATTAAGAGCTGCAGATCGCCTTTGCTGAGGAACGTCATGTGAACATGCTGACCATCCCGCTTGATTCGCTGCTGTTGCCAGGCAGGTGGAGCATGATCTGCGTATTGCTGCGCCACCTTGACCACTTGGGTGCAAAAGACAAAGCAGCTTCCCTTAACACTTCCTCATGCACCGCGTGCCAGCTACCAAATAACATCCCGTATAACTCTACGCAACCTCGAGAACCACACCGCTCAGTGCTAAAAGCAGTGTCCTGGTCCAGCCGTGTGCCCGAAGCGGCCACCACCCCACGATTGAAGACTAAACGCTGGTCTTGGCAGCAGAGGAGGACACGCGAGCTCTCCATCGGAGACAAGTGCAGCTGCAGTCTTGCGCTGATTGAGCAGATGCGGTAGGGCTGTGTGGTGCTACGTCGTGGAATCTTCTTTTTAATTACTCTGCTACACTTCTAGGTCAAGCGAACTCTTGAAGCAGCCGTTGCCGCAGCCGTCAGGTTGGCTTCCAGATCCATACGGCCATTTAAGGCTGCAACAACCACCAGAAGTACGGTGGGCATCGCAACCTCGCGTGCGCACGGCACCCGCACTAGTCGTGATGCTCCAGGCCCGAGGCGTTGCTCCGGAACAGGTGCCTGGGATGTTGGAGCTGGGGCTGATGACCGGTGGTTTCGCCTCGGCCAGTTGCTGTTCGAGCTCACCGGGCTGGGATTGGCTGGGATTTGGCCTTGGCCTCCGGCAGTGGCATCAGTCCGATGTGCGTCGCGGGGGGTCTTGGCATGCAACTGGAAACTCGCGAAAACCCATGATACGATGACGTGCATTACCTACATCAAGCATTCAGCCCCCAACTCCTGTGGAATCACCTGATGCGAACTACGCGAAAACAGCCGCTCGTGTACACAATAATCTTTAGTGAGTTAAGGTCTCTGCTGCTTTGGATACCAAGAAATCGTCGATGGCAGTCGCCGTCGAAGTGCTTCCTGGTCTGTTAGCAGATGGATTCTTCAAGCTTGACACACAGCGCAGCCAGACGTTTTCAGCAGGGACCGGTGGCTTCTGAACCCACCCTTTATATCCCTGTCGCATTCACTTGAGACCAATACATGTCGAGAAGAGAAAGGCATGTCGGTGAGACATGTGCTTGGCCAGGGACTCAAGTGCGCAGTTGTGTGACAGAGTATGTTGTTCCTTTCTGCCCCTTTACTGCTTGGGCGCAACAAGAAAATGGAGAAAGGAACAACAAACTCTGTCACACACCTGTGCACTTAACTCCTTGCCCAAGCATGTCACCGCCGTGCCCGTTTTCTTCTCGACATATATTGGTCTCAAGTGAATAGCAAAGGCTGAGTTTGGATGGGCAGTGGGGGGCACGACCGTACATGCCTTTGCCGATAAACTTATCGAAACGGCAGCCCCAAAGCTGGATTGATAACAGAGAATCTCCCGAAAGCTCCAGGAACAGCTTTCGTGCTTTTCACTGGACCTTCACCGAGCTCATGACCGCAGACCCGACTGAAGGCCGTAAGTTGCGTAACGGCGTGTCGTGCCCAGTCCGACCATGTGAAAGCGTCCCTCTTCTGCGTCGTATGGCTCATGGAAGCGTCTCGATGTCGGCGGCTTCAAGTATCCGTGCCTTCTCGACGGTCCAACCCTTGCTACCTTCTACGATCTGCTATATGCAAGTTTATGCAAGCTGTTCGCTGCGGCCTTTTCGCCGCAACCGGTCTCGTGCGGCGGCGCGGCTGCCAAAACAACGGAAATATGATCTGTGGTTCTGTTGCAAGCAGTTCTTCAATTTGACCTGGAGACCCCCAGAAATCGTGCTCGGAGCTCGCAGAGGCGGCCCCGTGCACCCTCAAGCCAATGCGCTCAATCCAAGAAATCCGTCTCTGTGGCCGGGCATCTTGTTACCTCCCGCACATTTCCGGGACTCCCGGAAACTGAGACCACAAGCCTAAAACGGGCCGTGTGGGGAAGTTCTGCAAGAAGCATTCGTGCCTTTGCCAAGCAAGGTCGTCAGCTCTCGCTGTTCAAACACAACTGCTTTTCTGGAGGTTCCGATATATATCGTGGCTGCATGTGACCTGGCCTGTAGCCCGGAAACTACCCGTCTAAGACGGCCTAGAGACATGCCACACCCAGCCGCGGTTCATGCAACATCTGGAAGATGATAGGAGACGAAACAGGCACAAACACATTCAACTTCTGCTCTGGATCATGGCCGAACCTACGCGCGATGTAAATTGTGCACAGGGAACAGGCAAGTACTGCGAAACGGATTTTCAGAAGCGACGTCAGAAGAGTCTCAGCGAGGCTGACGCTTCTTGTCATGAATCCGGGCCTGCTGCCGATTCACTTACTTCGTCGGAGTAGTCCTCGCATTGATTCAGCAATGCAAAAAGTGGTGCTTTCTTCTGCTGGTGGCCTCATCCGTCACCGCAGCAGGCGGCACCTCCGAGGCATGCCAAAATATGCCCACTGCTTGCTGGCTCGAAACCTCCCATCTCAGACTTAGCCCAAAACTCCGAGCAAAACTTGTTCGGAGAGTGGAGGCATGCTCTGCTGAAGTGCCCGAACCTTCAGTGCGAAGCTGTGCCAAGTGCAGACTGTTACTGAGCAACTAAAAATTGAGCCGGTGGTTCAAGCAAACCGACCACCAACTTCCTGCGCCCAAGCACATAATCCACTGATTGTCCGAGTTCTTCGTTCGGACTTCGCTCGGGCCGATGTTTGGTTGGTTATGATGACTTGCAGAAAACGGCTTGTTCTGCAGAAGCCAAGTGGTGGGGTTCTTGCTGGCTGTCGCCGAGGGCGCGAGAAACCGTCCACACGTTGATGCGAACGGGACTGCGGAAGGCTGTGGGGGCGAGGCGCTGCCACGCGGGGCTTGTCAAAGGCTGTGGATGTCGAGCGTTCGCAGGGCGATGCTGCTGTGGACGGGGCGACGGGCATGCAGGGGAAGGCTGTGGGCGCCGAGCATTGACGCTACCGTGCCGAGCGTTCGCGGTTTGACGCTACTTGTACCGCGGCTGTGGGCGCCGAGCATTCGCAGGCTAGGATCAGCAGGTGTCAGCAGGCTGAGATGTTTCAGCACAATCTGAAACCAAAACGCACACAAAAACTTTGCGACAGCTGGAAAGAGGTGCAAAACACACAAGAAGCAGGCCACAAAGGAAGGTTGAAAATGACCGGCAAGGGAAGGCAAGCCTTCACGACTGAAGGCGATTTTGTTTAGTTCTTTGGCATATAGGTAGCCAAAGCCCCACAGCACAGTGCAGAGTAAAGCAGTCCGTCTGCAGAGCGCGGTCGGCTCAGCACAAGGACTTACAAGGACTCTGCTGCCTGCGGCCTGTGACGTTTCCGCCTTGCTCTTTCTCCTCCGTCTCGTCGAGCTGTGGTCGCAGCGTGTCTGCTTTTTCGTGCTATTCCACTGATGTCCACTGCTTGTGTTCGGGCTGTCGCTGTGACATCTGTAATTCGTCCCGGTTCTTTCTTCTGAGATCTTCTGAGCATGCGGGCAAACAAATCACACAAGCTGCGCCCCACATGGCCGATTTTCCCTTCTGCTCGAGATGCGCAGTAGTCGCAGCTGCAGTGAAACCGCCACTGTTCGAACAAGCGCTCACATGTCTCCGGTCCGTCTTCCTTAGATGCACTAACAACTCACATTGTCAAGTGTGTTCACAAGCATGGCAGAGATGCAGCAGCGCGGCCAGGTAGGCAATTGTGACCTGCGGCAGCTATGCAAAAGCTTCCGCGAGCTATTAATATCTTCAAAAGAAGTATCTCGCCTCCTCCCCTTCGTCGATGGGTCTTAAAGCTTGCAAGACCGCCCAACCCCGCAGACCAGGGCTTGCAAAGCATGACTGCAACGCACCTTGGCCCATGCCACACTAGTATCACTTCATGCCAATGCACAATCCGCAGCGGACGCATGAACACGTGTGACACTTGTGCGAAACATAAAGCATCGGGTGATGCGCGTCTCTAGCCCGGACAAACTGCGCAGGCAAATCTCTTCGATGTTATGTGTGTGTGGGAGCTGGCCACTTGACCGCTACCGACAGAGCACGCAGATGACTGCTCGCAGATGCATGATGACCTCCTGCATGCTCACTCGCACAACTGCCCATCATGGTTTCGAAGATCATCGATGTGTGTCTCAGGCCTGCGCAATTAGGATGGCAGCTGTGGTTCCTTGCTTTGGAAAAGTCCGTGTGCTCTATGCTTGCATGGGGCACGCCTACGACCTACGAAAAGTCTTTGCCTGCCATGCCGCACGGCAGAAGCCACGAAATACAAGGCCAGCCCCTCCACCGCAGCTGCTCCACACAAATCTGGCGCTAGCAGCTGGTCCTGCTTGCAGTTTCCAGCAACACCGGACACCAGCCGGCCACAGTGAGTTTTAGATTTTAGACGCGACAATTGATGCTGGTGCAACGTGGCGAGAAGCTTCTTCTCTGGATTCTGCCAGCGCCTCTTCAATCTTCTTGCTCCAAGGGAAGAGCTCGGTAAGCTGAGCCATCTGAGCAAAGCACCTGCTCGATCCGAAAGGCCTTCCTTCGCTTCATGCTCGCACCACACCTAAAAGTGCGACAGGGTTCTTGAAACTTGGTTGGAAATGGTTGGAAATTTGTTTTGCTCCGAAGATGTGGCAAAGACGGCCAAAGCGATTCGCGAATTTTTGCTGTCGGACTGGGTCCTCGACCCTTTTCCGGAAGTATGAATTCACGATGAGATTCGGTGAGCGCTTCCCGTGAGATGCAGTATGATGCAGTTGTGGCTGAATTCGCTTCGCAGCCCCGCTTGCTCGGCTTCTGATGTGTAGCTGTAAAAGATTCGGAACTGAAACATGGGAAAGAGGCAACTCATCTTCTGAGCTTCGTGTATCATTCAAAACCATGCAAAACAAGTGATCTAAAACATCTCGCATCGAGCCGACACGGGCCCAAAATCTGCGAGTTGATGCGACGGGGTACCGCATATACATTATGCACACCAGACATGTGACAGGTTTGAAGGCACTGCAAAACTGCCTGCTCAAAATAAAATCAGGTGATTCCGAACCGTCCTCCACTGGCACAAGCACCTCGACTGCATTCCTGGGCCGCATCTGTTTCGAGCCAGAGAAAGGACATGTACAAGCAGCAAGCATGGGCCAATTCAAAACCAGCCGCATCCGAAGCCGACCAACAAGGAAACCCAAATCGTCTGCTGTAAATTCAGCGGGCAAGTCAGTCAGGACGGCTTGGAGCAATGTAAAGGCAACTTGGGTGACATCCCGAGCTTCTTGAATTAAATGGTCGCTTATGCCAGCAGTCTCCCACCAGGGTGCTCCAGCCAAACCGGAGGAGAGTTCCAATAGCTGTAGATCTGTGATTGCTCTAGCGAGCAATTTCACCGCGAGGCGAAAAGCCTCCCCGACATTGGGCAGATCTCTGAGCAAGTGAATCAAAGACTCCATTGCCGACGCTTCTTGCGATCCCAGCAGTGCCGGGCAAAGTCTTTCATGGCCCTGCTGCTTGGCCATCTCGTAGCACGCAGTGCTGCAAAACTGATCTCCACACTGGCAGACGACTGCACACATTGTGGTGCTCAAAGGGCACAGGCACTGCTGGCAAGCAGGCAGTTCCGTCTTGCTGTTTTGAAGCTGCAGCACAGCAACCGGGGACTCAGCGAGCAGGCAGCAGCCACTCTCGACGGCTGCCAACGCCCTGTCAAAGCCAACGCCCGCACATACTGATCGTGCAGGGTAGCGAAAGGAGTGAGTGAGTAAGAGCGGGATAGAGAGAGAGAGAGAGAGAGAGAGAGAGAGTGAGAGTTAATGCAGATACTCGACACCCGCGGCCTCACACCAACTCCTAGGCGCACGCGATATCGTGTACAATAAGCTCAAGGACAACGAAAACTGACGGTGATAGGCACTGAGGCCGGTGCCTTTAGAAGCAATGGCAGCGATCTCCAATGCCGAGTTCTCCTCGTGGAGGAACGCTTGGCGATGATGCCTGCAGCTTTACTTTCAGAGAAGTTCTCCTGCAGCAAGGGTTTCATGACTCTTCGGGTAAACAAACATTAAGATTTCCGGCGAGTATGACGCCCGTTCACAGCCGGGCGACTGCAGAGCAGTGGGACCGGGCTTGCCAGAAGTCTTGCCAGCGAGATGTGACAGGTCGAACATTCTCCCGGCTCCAAGTCACTCAAACATGGTACAGCTTATCCTCATAATAGGACATTGATCCGCTCGAGAGCAATGCTTGCTTGAGCCAGGTCGGCCACAGATCTTGCAATCGTTCGCAACCACAGGCCTGACAGGAGCACACTGTCGGGGCCACGACATTCGACGAAGGCAGGTGTCTTCCAAGCCCCATTCGCAGACCCTTCTGTAGGTCCTTTGAACGTGGACTGGTTTTGCTGAGCTCTAGCTGTCGAACTGGCTCTCCTCCAGCATGCCCAGGCGTTGCTGATACAACCTGGCTGCTTGAAGCGGGAGAGTCGATCCATATGACACCCAACTCTGGGCTTCAAACTCGGACAGGAGCTCTAATTCCTGCATTTCCTGCTGAAGGATTGACCTTGGTGGTCAAGGGGCCCAGGAACAGGTCACAGTCTATACGCAAACAACTAATATGTAGGGGTCGCTCGCCTTTGCCTTGCTCCATCCTGAAGAATTGCTCGGCACTCGGTACTGGATTAAAAGATGGTTCGTCGTAGCATGAACAACTCTCCCGACCTTTGGGAACAGGCCTCACGGCTTCATGCAAATGAGCCTCCTCCGATGCACCGCGATCCGACACGGGAATGCCAGTGACAACTAAAAGTGCCGTCCTTTAGGGGCTGAGTGTGAGGCCAGTGCCTGCAAATGCTGTGAATCATGGACACATGCACACAAACGAACAGGTGGCATGCATTCATACCTAGATCGTGCTTGAGCAAGGTCAAGCAAAGACTCTTTGAAGCACGCTTGTACGGTGACTCCGAACACTCGGGGTGAGCTGTGGCATTGTTTCTCAAATGTCTCTCTGCAAGTGAACCCTCTTCCGCCCACGGATGCCCACGGCATAGGCCCCAAAGGCCCTCCGTAGGCCCCTCCCCGGAGCTCCCCATGCCCCCATGGCCTTGTACCGTGCAGTCTCTCGTCTTCAAGTCGGCACTTCTCCCGCGGTGAGCCGACGCGGGTGTCACTCTACTTAGAACCCTGCGGCAACTCCAAAACTTACCCACGCATGTAGGTGCGAGTCACAGGCGACCTCTGGCTTCGAGCTTCTCGGCAAGACCTCATGAGTCTTCAATGTCTTAAGCAAATACACCGCCACGAGAGCGAAAAGGGTGTGGTGTTCAAAGTTCAGCCTGTCACAGCTAGGGACTGGACGAACCTGTCTGAGCATCTGCACACTTGCCAGATCTGTCATAGCTTTCAGCCAAAGTTTCATCCTCACTTGCCGCGCCTCCGCGCAAACCACACAACGGCAGCTAGAGCAGGCTTCCAGCAGGCTTTCCAGTTGCTGAGCTCGTTGCAGCAGGACAACTGCCGAAGAATGATGATCAATAACAAAAGGGAGGCCTCCAAGACAACAAGCGGCAAGGACAAACAAGCTGAGTCGCAAAAGAAGGAATCAAAGTCGAGCTTGCCAAGTGGAACTTTAGGAGGGCGTCAAAACAAGCTCCGCAAACGGTTGAAAGGGATTCCCCGCCAATATCTATGATGGGCTGCACGAGACGAAAAGGTGTGTGTGTGTGTGTGTGTGTGTGTGTGTGTGTAATGATTGACCGTTCGTTGGGCGAAGGTCAGAAGACGGATGATTGATACCCCGAAGCCTTCGTCTTGCTACCGCAGCTGCGGCAGGCTGCAGCCATGTTTTGAAGCCATGGGACACAATGCCACACGCCCCGGGGCAGAAACACAGGCCAGCAAATGCTTTTGCACGCCTTCGACACATATGCTGAACTAGATGTAAGAAAGTACACTTGATGCACGCAACACTAGACGCACTCACACACTGCTTGTGTGTCGAGCTGCCAGCTCTGTCCACAAAACATGCAAAGGCTCACTACCCTGGCTAGTAGGTTCAAGGCAGCATCTGTGAAGCACGACATGGAACGAGCGCACTGCGGCACATGGCACCCAAGCTGCAGAAGTGGCCTAATCTCGTGATAATGAGATTAACTTAATCATTAAATCATTCTGGCACATGACATGCACCGAAGGCCGCATGAGCCAACTTGGCGACCGTCGGCATGCCTTGGATTCCCAAGTTTCTCGTGAAGACAACACACAGACACGAGGTTGGCATGACGTGCAGATTCGTCCTTTGTCTGAGGCATCGCTTCTTCCGGAAGCCATTTTCATGGCTTCAAGCATGTAGTCATGGTCCAAAACAAGGCCGTTCAAACGGTTGCGAGTCTCGCTTGGCACTCCCAGCAAAGGATGAAAACCCCCGATTTCATCCCAGATAAGTCCACGAATAGCACAACAAACATCGATTTCACCATCTCGACTTGCCACTAAACCACTCTTTCCGGGCTCACTCTCCGTATTCCCCCCCCCCCCCCGTGCTGGTGCATGCTAGTGCGCACGCACCTGTTGCGGGGCACAGCTTCGGTGTGACAGCGACTAGTGTCTGCATGCAAACTTAGCAGCCCTCACCCATACCGCGACAGATGAACCCATCGGCCCAATCACAGCACTGAGGTACGGTAGATCGTGGCATGCACAGCGGGGCCAAAAACAACTATCAGTATCTGACCATACAAGTCTGTCTGTGCCAGCGTTGTACGAATGTCGACAGGAAACCGCGACAAGGTAACCACCGGGAATGCGATCACTTAGTATTGCGGATGTTGAGCTATCAAAGTCGGGCTGTCTTTCCACTTGGATTTTGGTGAGGGGTGGCGCTCACATGTTGTGCATGGTCCGACCTCTCAAAACCATATCGCCAAGCCAAGACTCTCAAAACCAGCTTTTCTGCAAATCTTTGCTCTGCAGATGTACTGCACTTTCTAACTCGTCCGTCTTGGGCACATCATCTACCTGTAGCAGCTTGCGTGCGCATTTCCAGCAGGGATTGCAATCGCTTCTCCTGGCGACTGCCACGCATTGCCACGCCAACTTCTCAAGTTTCTCTGTTGGCGTGCCGGCCTCGGGATCCAAGCCCCCCTCCATACGCCCAAGTGGCGGCCGTGTCTGCCTCAATTGCTGACGAAGTACATCTTCTACTTCATGCCCCCGAAACGGACGATCAATTGCAGACATCAAGCGGATGCATGAATGACTTGCCTTTGCGTAATGCCGCGATTACAAGGCTTCTTACTGTAAGCGGACTTGCGGCTGAAGCCTGTAACGAAGGTGCCATGACGGTGAGACTATGCGGGATTGACGGTAGCCAATCTTGTGCTCAATGCAGTTGATCTTTGGCTACTGCCTGCTCCTGACATCCGTGAAACTAACAAATCCTTCGGACCGATTTGCCCGAGCAAGATTCCCTGCAAGCGGGTGCTTAGCCGGAGGTCGGTGTAAACTCCCCACTTCCATCTTCATGTACTTAACCATGTAAGCATGTCAAGAAGGCACCGAGGCCAGGCCGATCCACCCCGCAGTTTTCAAGCGCACGGAATCTTACCGTACATTGTTGGGAATCCTGAAGATCGGCAGCTGCCCCTCGTCCTGCCGTTTATCGGAGTAGAGATGATTGTTTTAACATTGGTCTGGGCGTGCTGGCGGGGCGGCAGCATGTAGGCAATTGGAGTATACTGTCCCATCGGCCAGTTCATATATGTCTCTCGACAAGACAGTTCCCTTAAACTACCCAGCTCTCAACTCCGGCATCGTCCCGCGGATCACAGGACACAGCGCACTGGGTTAGAAGTGCTTTTCTTGGGGTTCTAAGCTTAAATGTCCACTTACCAAATACCACAACTCTTTGCATACATTTGGGTTACGAAGCAACACCATATGCAGCAGCCTGCAGAGCAAAATCCTGTGTGAAGGCACAGCACGAAACAACACATCTTAAAGTTCCAAAATACATACGTATGATATATATATATATATATATACATATATATATATATATTTATTTATTTATTTATAGATATCCATATATGTATAGAAAGACGGAAATGCAAAAAATAAGTAAATTAATGAATATCTACAAGTATACGTATACATATACATGTACATAAACATATACATACATACATACATACATACATACATACATATATACATATGTATATATATATATATACATAGATATACATGAGTGAATGTATCATATTATAGTTTGGGAATGCTTGTATGCTGCTCTTATGCAGGCTTTTGTTGTGCAGGCTAGAATATGGTTTTCCGCCCGAATATCTTCTTGCTTCGAAGCCCAAATGTACCTAAAGAGTTGCGGCATCAAAGCACTTCTAAACAAGGGTGCTAGGTCCTCTGATCCAACAGGCAATGCACAGGCGTGCACCCCAATTGCCTTCGCGCGGCCTGCGCCGCCAGCACTCGGGGCCTCCAGATGCCCCGCCCCCCCTGTGCATCTGTCCACCCCCCACAACCCCGCCCACTCCCCCGCAAAACCCCAAAAAAAGTAACAAAATAGTTGCCCTTTGGTTTGCGGGCACAAAGCATGGAGGATGTCCAGAGCCTCGCTTTATGTTGCATTGTAGACTGTAGATCTATCCAGCATGTGTGGACCATGTTCGTTTTGGGTTGGTTTGGTCAGCGAACTCAAGTTCCAGCCCGATCTGGCCCTGCGCGCGCGGCCGAATCAACCAAGACACCCTTGACACGAAACAACACAACTCCCAACAAATTGAAAGAATCGAACAATGCGTTGCAGCGCCTCTTGCAAGGTTCTGCTGCTTGAGGTGTCGGTAGTGGTGCAGAATGTTATCCATCAACTCAACTTTGAACGGACCTATAAGGAATACTTTCCACCCGTCGCTCCGTCCGCTCCAAGAAGCACGTAGGGCGTCATCTCGATACTGGCTTCGCTCGCCTGCTGTGCCTTCCAAAACAAGCAGCCTTTTTAAATTTGTGTATGCAATCAATGGATCGACAGCTCCTGCAACTCCACGGGCTCCGATGTCAGAGACCTGCAGCAGGTCAGCACCTTTAAGTTGAACCGGGAAGGTCCGTTCGACTCAGCCAGGGACCCAGTTCGGCCACCTCGGAGAGCGCCCTGGTAAGAACGGAGTACGCGAGGTTTGCTCGGAAGATCTCACGTAATCCTCCCTGAAGCCGGGCCGAGCCGCTTCTGCTCCGACCCGAGAGCCTCAGGCGAAGGCCGGCTGAATGCTTTCGAATGAAGACGGCTCCCATCGCAGTCGAAGCTCTCAATGTGTCGCCAGCCATTTTCAGCATACTTGTGCCCACGCCAACAGCCTGTACGGCAGCGAGTTCCTGGGAGAAGGGCATTCTGACAGTTGCTGGACGGCACAGGCAGTCACCTTGCCCGCCTATCAAACAAAAACATCATCTGCTGCAGATTACAGATCATCTTGGTATCAGTCTGAAGTTCACCGGACACGCTGAACCCGAGAAGAACACACTCGAAGCCGTCGTAGAAGGGTGGGCCCCGACTAGTGGACGCAATCGACAAGTGTGCCCACTTACTGCCTCGCCCGAGCTACTAATCATGCATATACATCATACTGTCTCACGAGAACGGAAGGCTCCGACCTCGCGGTTTGTGGGGACTCCGCTTTTGCCACCACTCCCCAAGGCGTTTTGCTAGCTTCCCTCTTGTGATCCTTTCCCCTCGCTACTTCCTACAGCCCAAATCTAAACTTCTAAACTAGAAGCCAGAAGCGAGCACAAGCTTTTACTCACTCTACACTCTACACATTTTCTCGCTTGCCTCCATCTCGTCCCGATAGTCAGGACCGCCGTCCTCCTCCTGATTGTGTTCCACATCAGCTGAGAGGCTTCAGACACCGACTACAATAAACTTCGGTCCTGCGCTTTCAGGGTCACTGCCATGGCTTTTAAATTGTCAGCTTCGTGGTTGAGGAGTGTCGCTAGGGTGCCGAGGTGCGCTGCCTCAATCGTTGCTTTTGTGCTCTCGCTCTTGGGCCACAGGGTTTCAAGCTCATAACGGCTACAGGGTCACGAAAACTAACAACAGTCTTGTTTCTTTGGAGGAGCGAAGCTGCACTCTGTAGTGTAGGTGTGAAGTGGGAGGAACGCGTGGGCAGCAAAATGACACAATGTGGGGGAGAAAACCGGTGCTGGCGGCCACATTCAACGCATTGAATGAACACTTGCTTTCAAAACTCGCCAAATCGAGGTGAAGCTCCCCGCGTGTTCTGAGAGACTGGCAGCATCCGTCAGTAATATTTGGAGGGCCGCTGTCAGGAAGAAGCACAAATGGAATTGGCGCGCCATGCTTTTCCGCGCCTTGCAGCTAAGTTACTAGTAGCGCCGCTGCGCAGCTTTCCGCGTGAGTTCACTAAGCTGAAAGCTGAAAGCCAATCACAGAATGCACATCGGGACAACACATGTAGGTCCTAATTATACTTTTCTTTATGGTGCTGGCAACGATGGTGGTGATACAGATGCTGCAGATGACGACGACCAGGAAAATACCCCTGACTATCGTGATAATGGTGATGGTGGCGGCTGCGGTGATACGAGGATGATGATGAGGTTCTTGATGACGATGGCGCCAGCGGTCGCTGGTACACTACCAGTACTGCGAGTCTGAATGCCGCGGTTAGCTCGCATTCTCGTTTGTCAACATGTACACTGCGAAGAATCCTGCTGGTGTTTGTGCGCATCCTCAGGAGTAGTAGTAGCGGTGGGAGTGGGAGGTAGTAGAAGAAGTAGTAGAAGAAGTAGTTGTCGCAGTAGTGGCAGTAGTAGTAGTAGTAGTAGCAGTAGCAGTAGCAGTAGCAGTAGCAGTAGCAGTAGCAGTAGTAGTAGTAGTAGCAGCAGCAGCAGTAGTAGTAGTAGTAGTAGTAGTCGTAGTAGCAGTAGTAGTAGTAGTAGTAGTAGTAGTAGCAGTAGTAGTAGTAGTAGTAGTAGTAGTAGGGTGGGGATATGCTGACGTTCCGAATGACACTAGTGCAGCTTCTGGCGCATGGGGATTTTGGGGATCCGGAAAGGGTGGTAATCTTGGGGTGCAGCGAGCAAGATTACCAAGATGTCTGTGAGCTTGCGCGCCACCAAAACAACCAAGATTGCCAACATGAGCAAGTGAATTACCGCTTCCACCCTGCCGTATAGTAGTAGTCGTCGTAGTAGTAGTAGCAGCAGCAGTAGTAGTAGTCGTCGTAGAAGTAGTAGAAGTATTGTCATCCGTCAAGTATTATCATCCGTCCGCGCACCGAGATCCGATGTCTGCGAGCGGGCTGAGGCAGTTGTAGTAGTAGTTGTTGTTGTTGTAGTAGTAGCAGTAGTAGTAGTAGTAGTAGTAGCATAGTAGTAGTAGTAGTAGTAGTAGTAGCAGTAGTAGCAGTAGTAGTAGCAGTAGTAATAGTAGTGAGTAGTAGTAGTAGTAGTAGTAGTAGTAGTAGTAGTAGTAGTAGTAGTAGTAGTAGTAGTAGTAGTAGTAGTAGTAGTAGTAGTAGTAGTAGTAGTAGTAGTAATAGTAGTAGTAGTAGTAGTAGCAGTAGTCGCAGTAGTAGTAGTAGTAGTAGTAGTAGTAGTAGGCGAACGCGCGCCAGCGCCTGTGTGAATTTCCTACACTTTGGCCTGTTCGTACATTTTGGCCTTTAGGGGTCTGTTATGCTTTCTGACGACAGGAATAGCCTGAGTGGAAGACCATACTCTGCCTTAGGATTTTGGGTTTAGGGGTTAAGTGGCCCAGATCTTCTCACGGAGGACCAGTGGAAGAGCATACCATGTCTTGGGGAGGGCTTCTGCTACACAGACTTTCCTGTTAGACAGGGTTTCTTGTTACAAAGGCTTTGCTGCTACACAGGCTTTACTGTTAGACAAGCTTTGCTGCCACACAAGGGTTCCTAGGAGGGCCTTGGGTGATACTGAGTTCTGATTTAAAATGGCTTGGCTTGGCTTGGTTTGGGGGGGGGGGGCCTTGGGGCTGGCGGGGGGTGGTGGGGGGGGTAAACGCGGTGTATCATTTAGGTTGTTGCTACGCGTTGTTGCACCTGCTGACTGAAGATTCGCACTCACGAAACTAGTTGGGATGACAACATCCGCGTCTGACAACCAATGCCGTAAATACCACATGTTTTGCTTGCGATTTTTCACGGCACGCATAGGCGCTGGGAGCGTTTGCTGCGTAGTAGAAGTAGAAGAAACTTCTTGCACACTCTTCTTGCACACATCGGTCTTACTCGGTATTTGCAGGACTTCGTTTTGGGGGGAGGGGCAGGGGGAGGGCGGGGGACATTGTTACGCAGACACTCCGAACAACATCTCCAGAAGAGCCGTTCTACTCAATATGTACAGTACATTCGTGATGTCACCCATCTTATATAGTCACCAAACGTACCTCTGGATTTTGCGAACTCGACATTGGCCTTTGCGAGTGCTTTCGGTGAAAACTCGAAGTTGCTTGGGGGGAAGCATTTGTCTACTCGGTTTATTAAAAGTACTTTGGTCATGTCGTAGTCCATTGCGAACCACCGTTCTTTAGCACCGTTGTTGCTTCCGGGGGGGTTGGGGGGCATGATGTTAAGGCAGTCGGGCCTCGGCAACTTCTGCAGCTGTCACAGATAAGGGCCCCCTGCATCTTCGGCAACTGTCATTTTCATTGATGATGATGATGATGGGTTAAGGCGCCAGGTGGCTAGTAGTAGTAGCAGTAGCAGTAGCAGTAGCAGTAGTAGTAGTAGTAGTAGTAGTAGTAGCTGTAGTAGCTGAGTAGCTGAGTAGCTGAGTAGCTGTAGCAGTAGTAGTAGTAGTAGTAGTAGTAGCATTAGTAATAGTAGTAGTAGTAGTAGTAGTAGTAGTAGCAGTAGTAGTAGCAGTAGTAGTAATAGTAATAGTAGTAGAAGTAGTCGTACTAGTAGTAGTAGTAGTAGTAGTAGTAGTAGTAGTAGTAGTAGTAGTAGTAGTAGTAGCCAGCGGCGTGTTTACCGTACCCGTGAAATCGGCTACTGGGGACTGGGGGGGGGAGGATAATAACGACATGGTTGACCGTAAGCAGTAACGGGGGGGGGAGGGGGGCTGGTAGTAGTAGTAGTAGGAGTAGGGGGAGGGGTAGGGGTAGGGCTAGGGCTAGGGGTAGGGGTAGGGGTAGCGGTAGGGGTAGGGGTAGGGGTGGGGGGTTGCAGCTGCAGTTGCTGTTGCTGTTCTAGTTGTAGCAGGGGCAGGAGCAGGAGCAGTTGCAGCAGCACATGTGATGAGGGTGATGAAGGCGACGAGGATCATTCTTTATCAATCTGTGGCACTATCGAAAGCAATTGTCCGGCTCAACCTCGCTTCTTTTCCGGCTGCAAGCCGTCACACGTCCTCATGGCTTGGCACCGGCACCGCATCGGCCCCACCCAAGAACATCTTGGGCACCACTGCTTCTCGCGATGTCGCGTGGCGAGCGTTGCCGATTGCCTGCAGCATCAAGCTGTGCCAGGATGCTACGACTGTCATTGAACAGGCTGCGATTTGAACTTTCTGAACGCAGTCATTGCTTGGCATGTTTTCAGTACTTGCCCTTGCAGGAGCTTGCAGGCACAGTGGACGAGCACAGCATGGGTAGTAGTAGTTAGTAGTAGTAGTAGTAGTAGTAGTAGTAGTAGTAGTAGTAGTAGTAGTAGTAGTAGTAGTAGTAGTAGTAGTAGTAGTAGTAGTAGTAGTAGTAGTACTGCTACTACCGCAGCACTACCATTGCTGCCACTACTACTACTACTACTACTACTAGTACTACTACTACTGCTACTACTACTACTACTACCACTACTGCTACTACGACTACTACTACCACTACCACTAGTAGTAGTACTACTACTACTACTACTACTGCTACTACTACTACTACCACTACTACTACTACCATAAGAGTTATTAGTAATAGTAGAAGTAGAAGTCGTAGTCGTATAAGCAGCAGTAGTAGCAGGAGTAGTAGTAGTAGTAGTAGTAGTAGTAGTGGTAGTAGTAGTAGTAGTAGTAGTGGTAGTAGTAGCAGTAGAACTAGTAGTAGTAGTAGTAGTAGTAGTAGTAGTAGTAGCAGTAGTAGTAGTAGTAGTAGTAGCAGTAGTAGTAGTAGTAGTCGTAATCGTAGTAGTACTACTAGTAGTAGTAGTAGTAGTAGTAGTCGTAGTCGTAGTCGTAGTCGTAGTAGTAGTAGTAGTAGTAGTAGTAGTAGTAGTAGTAGTAGTAGTAGTAGTAGTAGTAGTAGTATTCGTCGTCGTCGTCCTCGTTGTGGGTGGAGCAGTAGTGATGGTTGTCGTAGTCGTCGTCGTAGTCGTAGTACTAGCATTAGTAGTCGTCGTCGTCGTCGTCTTCGTCTTGGTGGTGGAGGGGTTGGTGTTGGTGATGTTGTTGGTGTTGTTGCTGTTGGTCGTGGTGGTCTTGCTGCTGCTGTGCTTGTGGGAGGAGGAGGAGGAGGAGGAGAAGGAGGAGGCAGAAACAGCAGCAGTAGTAGCATCAGTAATAGCAGTAGCACCAGCAGCAGCACCAGCAGTCGTAGAATTACAAAAATAATTTAGCGATGAATCCGGCCGAAATTTTCTTGTCCAGACCGATATGAGTACAGTTACAGGTCCCGGCCTTGGGCCTGGGTTTTGGACCAGGCACTTTGACTCAGGGGGCTTATCCCGGACCGAAGCCATGTCCGTCTCTTACAATGTGCCAGACAAAGTCGGAGGCAGATGGCCGAGCGAGAGTTGCAGGATTTCAACAGATAAAAATCCTACCTGAAGGCTTCAGCTTTCGGCTTCAGATTGATCGTCAAGGCCTTTGGCAGCAGATTCCTGCTTTTGCTTGTCTTTGTGTTCATGACGTTATGATTGTTTACGTGGCCCTTTGCCGGCCGGTCAGTAGTCATGTTCGCAGCAATCCACACCTGTATGTAGAAATCGCCCCTAAGCAGGTGCGCACATGTATAGACAACTGTGAGAGGGTGTGTGCATGTATACGTGCGTCCGGGCGTGCGTGCGTGGCTGAGCGTGTGTGTGCTTGTGTGTGTGTGTGTGTGTGCACCCATGTGTGCGTGCGTGCGTGTGCATGTGCGCGCTCGTGTGTGTGTGCGCGTGTGTGTCTGATCTCTGTGTGTGTGTGTGTGTCTGTGTGTGT
>CAJNDT010001592.1:0-48924 GCA_905221615.1 Symbiodinium sp. CCMP2592 | reverse complement strand
GGCTGACCGAGCCTGTCTCGCCTGCGATGCCTTGTCCCTCGCATTGCAGTGGCATCCTGGCGTAACATTACAGGACAGAAGAGAAGTCTAGGCCCATCCGGAACCCAACATCCGCTGCACCACTGTCTTACCCATGTCCTCTGAGCAACGGAAACTTCAACGCATTGTGGCAGCACGTCAGCACCCTCACACCTCCACCACAAATCACGATGCTAACGGCCCTAGCTTCAGTTTTCGGGTCCGATCTTCAAGGATCCGTTGGGCATCGCGGGGAGCGAAATCTTTAGCAGGGGGGAGTAGATCATGCCATGAATCAGGGGAACTAAGCCCCAGGCCTTGAGTATGAAGCCCGAAACCTTGGACCTTGAAACCAAGGACCCATAAGCTTTTCATGAGCTTCCTGGTACCCTGGACCGATCCGTTGCTTTTGCTGCGTTAGCCCTCTTTCGTGTCTCTACTTGTCATTGCTCAACCTTGAAAGCTCTAAGCTGCTTAATCGTATATTGATACTCCTGCAAAACTCCTGGCTCCCGGGCTTCGTCGTAGACTGCGCTCGGACTCGTCCAGTGCCGTTGCCCAGCAGCCAAAAGCCGACGCTCGGCCCTTGCACGCTGATGGAAGCTTGAGGGCATGTCTCTGCAGATCGGTAAGAATGTCGGGAACACTGCTGTCAGTTGCCATGGCGGATTGTTTTTTTGCTCAGCTTGCGCCTGTTTGAATCGGCAGCAGTGCAATCTAACAATGCGGGCGGTGTACTTGTGCAATAGAAATTAGTTACTGAATCGAGATCGTCATGATTTGTCGTCGGAACTCGCTCTAGAGACAGGGGCACACCTTCAAGTTGTGACACGGTTTGTTCTATCTGAACTCACACTACATCGAGGTGCCAGTGCTAGCATGAGCGAGCGAGATAGAGGCACCGCTGAAAAACTGCACGTCTTGCCAACAAAGCAAGCAAACACCCAACCTCAGGGTTTTTTTCTGTCCAACGATGGGGCGGCGCAAGCAGCACAAGCTGGAGAAGGCCTTGTTGTAGTAGCACTTTCGAAAGCTAACATATTGCACGGGCCTACTATCTTGGGATTCCTGAGTGTAGTCATAGTTAGAGTATAAAAGACCCCAAAGCCCACTTCACACTATTCAGGAACGTATAATACTGTAGCATGCTTGGAGGGTCGGGGGACTTAGTAACTGGTTCTTTTAGGGACTTATAAGTACCATAACCCCAATTAGGGTCTCTTTTAGGGTACTTATAAGTCTACTTACTACCTACTTACTAAGTCCCCCGACCCTCCAAGTGATTGGTAGCCTGCTATCATGACAGGACCGCGCCGCCTGCATCCACTTCAATGCTGCACCGCCCTTGGCCTTGAGGGTTTCCTGAAATTGTAGCATTATTCTCTAGGGTCCCCTGTCATCGTTGCACCATAAAGGAGCCCAGAGTCCTTTTCGAATTATTCAGGCCCCTACATCATCGAATGAGACTTCGATATCTGCTGAGTGTCTCAGGGTTTTTGTGTCACACGGCTCCTGCAGTTGAAGGCTCGTACTTCGCCTTTATAGTTGTCTTTGCCGCTACGACGATTGTGCTAGCTAGGGTGGACAAGCTGATTGTTGGGATTCTGACCGTGATCATGGTGATGGTGATGCTCTGCAGGTGCTGATTCTGATGACGATGGTCATGACTGGTTTCATCACTCTCGTCGTCTTGGCCACTGCTTCTAGCGATGGATTGGAGATCGTTGGCTGTCGCTTGGTGTTTGGTTTGCCTTTGGTGTTGCTCAGATGCGGGCGGCCCGTGAGGCGGCCCAGCTCGATGCTGCCCTCTGCTTGGATTCTCTTCGGTGGAAGTTGTCTGCCTTTGGCTGAAGCGAGACGAGCTTGAAGGTCATGGCCGGCATGCTGGAGGCAGGTCTGAGCTCGAGGTGCTCCCCGCAAGACTACTTGCAAGCAGAGCGCAACGTCGCCCTGCTTTGCGAAGCCCCGGCAGGTGCAGCAACCCCGTGGACCTCGAGGGAGCCTCCGATGCTTCACCTGTGGGGGGCCCTGCGATGGCTGTATGCGAGAAGCTTCGGATTCGTCAGAATCCTCTGCGTGGACTCAGGGCCCATTCTGAGAATGCAGAACTGTGTCGGAACATTGAAGACGGTTTGTGCTATTGACACAGGCTGCCAGTCCAGGCTCCGAAGGGCCACAGGCAGGTCTCGGCGCTGACTGCTGCGGAAGTTTGCGCATGTCTGTTGCGGTCTGGACGAGGCACCTGCGGCGCAGCCGCAGCAGCCAAAGCCCATGCCTTTGTGTGATGTCCCTGAAACCTCCGGACTTTTCTCTCGATTTGGCTGCTGTTCTTGTTCTTGTTTGCGTTAAGCCATGTAAAGCATAGTGGCCCTTTTCTAAGCAAGAGTGGCGGACTGACTGTCGAGCAGCATGCGACAGCTGAGGCCAGAAGTGGTGGCAACGCACGAGTCGCAGAAAGACGAGAGCGGCAGGCCTTGTGGATGCAAGCGTGATCTCCTGGCCGCACCATCTGCAGATGAGACCTGTCACAACGAGGTTGCAAGCGGATGATGATGCCAGTGAGCTGAACGCTGTGGAGTGCTTGGAGCTCTGATCTCAGACGTTTATCCAGACTGCATAGGTAAATATTCTAAGGCTCCGAGCCTCATGCTAGTCTTCAGCTTGAAGCTGTCGAATTCGATCATTAGGATGTCGCTGTTTGGGACTCTTGCCATGTGGCATTGTTACACTTCATGCGGTCATGCGAGCAGACGGGTCATGCCTGCGTCTAGAATCAAGCTATTTGTCATGTTCACTGCGCTGTCGATCGGTGCTGTCACGCCATTTTGAATCACATAACAAAAGCTGATGGAGCATCCCGCCAAGTTGCAGTGCAAGGATGAGGCGTCTGCAGCACTGGTGCAGCCATTGGTGGGAGATGCTCTTGGGGACGCCATGGCATCTCGATTGATGACTCCACAACCGGAGGCAACAGATCCATGCATTGCTCCCCTGAAGTCCCCCAGATCTTTGCGTCTTCTTTGGCCCCTGAGGAGTCTGAGGGCTTGGAGGCCTCGCCGTTTGCCTCGGCCTTCAATGCATCTCGGGACGGGCTGAAGTTTGGGGGATGTTTGTTGTGTTCTGGGTTGCCTCCTTTGCTTTACTCTGCGAGGACACTGCTTGGACACCCGACGACCTCGTTGCGAACGTGACCGAGGATGTCGTAGAGATCGATGGCCCGTGCCAAAGACAGCCCTCGGCTGTGAGATGAAAAGTCAGGATGATCACGCCCTCTGCAAGGAAAGCCAGATTCCATGCAAGATGCTGCCAGCTCCCAAACCTCGACGGAGGACACTGCGTCGTCGCGTCGCGGGTGGAAGAGCGAGTGTCAAGTAGAGGAAACGCTTTTGGCTGTCATCTCTCTCTCTCTCTCTCTCTCTCTTTCTCTCTCTGTGGGTGTATCTGTGTGCGATGGGGAGAGCTCGACTCTGCTGCCGAAAAGCCTCCTCGTCTTCGTACATATAGATATAGAAAATTGTTTTCAACCGGAAGCCCTGACGACTTGCACCACGGTCAGGCGTTGCCGGCGTTGCTGGGCAAGGCCATGGACTGAGACGAGTGCACTCGGGTTCAGAGGTGTAGGCATCGGGGCTTGGCCACGAGGTTCGAGTAGTTGGGTCCGTTGCATGTTGTTTGCAGTGTTGTGGAGTGCAGCGTTGCAGTGCTTCGGAAAGGTGCAGTTCTCGGTCCAACACGAGTAAAATCGCCAGCTGTTTCGAATGTTTCGTCTGCAACGCCTACCTGGCCTACCTCCTCAGCAGCAGCGCACGTCAGCTCCCGCCTAATTTCGTAAAGTTCTAACACAGTTCCACGACGTTGTTTTGGGGTTCTTGTAGGTTTGTGTCTTTGTGTCTTTGCGTATGTGTGTGTGTGTGTGTGCGTGCGTGCGCGTGCGCGTGTGTGCGCGTGTGTGTGTGCGCGTGTGTGCGTGTGTGCGTGTGTGCGTGTGTGCGTGTGTGCGTGTGTGCGTGTGTTTGTGTTTGTGTGTGTGTGTGTGTTTGGCGTGGCTTCTGCATGCTTTTCACTCCTAACACGTTTCGATGATGTGGAGGCCGACAACAAGCAGCACAAAGATGCCACATCTATGTTGCAAAAGCAGCGGCAGCAGGCGAGGATTGTTTCTTCGGCAACAGCAAGGTTCCAAACAAGACTGCATGTGCCTATGCTTTTGCTGCTGTTCCCGGGCAGGAGCACCGTGGGTGGTCCCCCTCTCAGAATTTTCTACGACTAGATTACCTGTTGGTGGAAGGGTTGCAGGACATGGGGATGTCGTGAGCACGTCCGTGGTTTGAGACCACCGGACTCACGTCTGTGCGCCCCGAACCCTTGCACTGGAGACTCCTGGCGCCGGCATCCTAAACTACGATGAAGAACTACACACCCTTATTATGACATGAGGTGGCAGCAACTGCTGCAGCTCACGTGCTGCGCTCGTCCGGAACTCAGCTCGGGTGCAATGCCAAGCTTCCGAACGGTCGGCTTAGGGGTTTACGGCTTTGATAGGCTCCACTCCCGACGGAATTCACCTGTCCAGTCCCTGTCAAGAACTCTGAAGCTCGATTCTCCGAAGGAAGTTAATGGGTGTCTTACTGGTAGAGACCTCAAATAGGATTCCTCATTTTATGCGGGTTCTTATCAAGTGGAGATCCCAAGAGTTTGGGCTTACAGGGCTCTGTTTGGATAAGCTGTATACTTTATTCGTTGCGGAATGTCCTTCCACCTTCTCTAACACTGAAGGTGCCAGCCTTCTTGCTGAGCTATTCCGGAATTGCAATGAATGAGGGACCCCTGTAGGTCTTCAGTAATCAGGTATAGATGCGTTAGGCTACGGTTTAGAAAGGCAAAGCATTCAGAGATTTCCAGGAGTAAACCTACTCTCATGCTTGCCCTCCCAGTGCTCTGGAGCTATCAGGTGGTGAGCTCTTGTCAATAAAAAACCCAAAAGGACATGGCTTGTTGACAGGGGGAGCCTCATAGAGCGACAACATGATCCCGATGTAGGAATGCTTGTATAGCTCAGAACTAACAGCTGGAAAGCGGGTCGGCGAACCCAGGCATTTGAGCTTGCAAAGCCCGGAGCCTGGTCACCCAGTTTTGAGTGGCTTTGGTCAGATCTTCTTGAGTGGCTCTGCGTCGGGGCTGCTTGACATCTGTGTCTTGGGCTGTTCGAAGCAGGACACCAGTGCATGCAGGAATTCAGTTCAGGGCCTTGCATGACGGAAAGCGCCAGTTGGCGGGGCGTTAGCCTTCAAAAAGGGGGATGGAGTGGCAAGAGGGGGGGTGGACAAACCCGCCGGGCTTTGCGAGTTACGTCTGTTGGGAGTGTATGACTGCGGTATTTACGGTGTGCCTGCCAGCAGCGAAAAGCCGTCTCTGCGGAGAGCTGCTCGACGGACTTCACCGGGCTCGTGACCCGGGGTGACCCGTGGCAGGCAGCTGATGCTCACGATGCCCGCCTTGGGTGAGCTAAGCACGAGGGTTCAGGACGACAATCAGATGAACGTGAGCGGCGTGTCGGGCGATACAGCACAGAAAAGCACACAATGGTTTTGTAATTCGATCATGGTAGGAGATGTCAAAAGCTTCATCTGCTTGAAATAATAATACAGTGACATGAATCCCATGGCTGCCGCAGTACGAAAGGGAATGGCCAAGCCAATAATATCATAGGGAGATCATGTGCATCGTTTTACGCCACGGTTTTTTGCAGAACACAGATACAGGTAACTTACATCCGAAGCCGCGAAGCAAGGAAGCCGAGCAGCCAGGAGCTCAAAAACATTCAAAAAGCAAACGCCGAAGCCACGAGGACGTGGGGTCACGACGAATGTTGTGTTCGGTAGCTGGAAGTGTCTGCGGATGCACCCTCGAGTTTGAAACCTCAGCAGCAAAGGCAGAGCCTAAAACAGAGGCTTCTGCTATCGGCTCTTGAATGGGAGCAGCCGTGCTGCATGCCAGCTTCACCTGTGGTAAACCGACATCTTGCACCAAACGGAAAAGATCGAGGACCTGGAGCGAAGCTTTCAAGAAAGCTCTCCCTCAAAAGCATATCTGTATTCCTTGCACCAGTTCCAAGGTCTGGTGATCCACTCTTTAAGAACTTTCAGTGTCACTCAAGCCACGCGGTTCAATTTCATCAGGACGAATAGTGTTAAGGCCAGAATTCTGCATCCAAGCCTTGCTTCCCTAATTTGCACTTAAACCCCTTGCCTTTCCGCCAAGACATGAAATCGGGCCAGCACGGATGCGTGAGTGGCAAACTCGGGGGGTGTGGCAAGCCCTAAAACCTTAGAGTGGCGCACGGTGAAGCTGACTTTCGCACCCGGAGTCACACACCTTCAACAGTTCTTTCAACTCCCCAACCTCGAAGAACAATCAAAAATACCACGAGACAGGAAAAGAGCCAACCATAGCAATCCCTGAACTCCAAACCCACGAAGTGATAGGGTTTGGCAAACCCAGACTTTGATAAGAAGCTGTCCGCGTGAACTCCAAGCGTGGCGGAGCTCAGAATGATGGCAAAATTGAGTTGGAAGATGAAAGGGATGCCATGCTGACTGACACCAAATACTTCTCAACCATTTTGAAGGCTCCTATGCCCATGCTTCAAGCCGGCAAACGTAACCTAAGGGGGGCGGGAGTAGCAACGGCCGCCGAACACGTGCACCTACGACCCCAACATAAGACACAGTAGTTCGTCCGACCACAGTTGCCCAACCCAGCAGTCGCAGCAACTTCGGTTTCTCACAATGATTATTCGCAAGGTTTCTGGCGATGATATCCAGGCATATTTGGGTTTAACAGTTTCTTCCTTCTCGGCTTCTCGGCGAACGCAAACATATGCTTGAATATGTTTGAGGAATGCACCGCAGGACGTCAACAGATATCGCAGCAGTTTAAAACCGCGCCTTCCTCCCCCCCAGCCACACACTTGCTGTACATGGTGGTGGCAGCAACATCGTTTGTCCCCGTATGTGAAAAGGTGCCCCCTTCTCCTAAGACATTCAGCAATTTCCCTCCCCCGTCGGTTTCCCAGCGAAGGCAAACAGAATCTGACTGGGTGGGTGGGTAGCATAACGACCGCTTAGCATGTGAAGCCAAACAAGCAAACGAAAAAACAAACAAACAAAAGAAACAACAGTCGTTCAGCAGCGCACAACAGTCATTCAGACAAAGGTTCCCGAACTCGGGTTGTGGTGGTTTTCTCGACGTCCAACCCAGCAAGAGGCTTGGTGCGACTTCAAATTTAAATTAAAGGCAAAGTTGGGTTGGTGTTCGGTGTACGTTCACCTCCAAGCTGGAAAGACAATGAAGCAGCATCCGATTGTTAACGCTGTTAAACGAGGCGCTTATTCATCAGGTTCTACAGCACGGTTTTGGGGTTTAGGCAAGCCTTAGGATGCCTTAGGTCTATTGGCTCTGCGGTCCAAAACACGCATCCCGTATTTAGGCGCCGCTGCCAATGCGTTTAGTGAGCCCTGCCTTCGGCCCATGTTTCACACCCGTGACATCGCTTGCCTTCGAAAAACTGAGTCGCTGCGGACATTTTTGCTGTGTCTCTTCACCTCATCGGTCTGAATGCCAGTACGGCTTCAGCTTACGAGGACAAGGTGCATCGAGGCCATGATCTCAAGCTACGTCCTCCCGCAGCATTTGCCCAAAAGGCAGTGTCTGAGTCTTACAATCCCATACAGCCCATACAGCTTCCTCATGCCATACGTTTGGAACCAGTGCAGTGTTGTCACAATCACAAGGCCGCAAAACCTAAGACCAGTTTCTGCACCCTGCGGTGGTCCAAACCTTACACCCGAATCTGCTCGATTTAAGCATTTCTGGCCATCGCGAGCATTTAAAGCTCCTGCCATGCCTGTGATCAGGACCGAGTTATTTCATGTTTGTCCGCACCTAGCACTCGCACCCCGTTTACTCCCGAGACCGGAAAGTTGCGGCACCCAATCACGGCTTGAAGCAGTAGTACAACCCTAGGAAGCATCAGCTCCTAAACTCCTTGACCAAGATCCCGAAGTCACAAATCCGGAGTTCGGAGAAAGACGGGTCTGAGTTTCTACACAGCATCGACGGAATTGATGCCTTAGGCCTCTTTACAGCGCCCCAATACGCAATCTGTCCCTTGTCTTCTGCCCTCATAGGTCCGACCCCCATCCCAACACGAGCTCCTTCCGATGCACGACGCCGATTCAATCTGAAGTTACCTATAGGGTCTTAGGGGCGCATCTAATGCTTCTTCTAAGTAGGCTTCTTCGCAGCCGGGGCACCATTAAAGGAGCTAAATAAATCCTGGTAAAATCCTTCGCTGAACATGTGATAAACTGGGTCCTCAGGTGGCTCAAGCATGCCAAGCTTTTTGTAGCCTTTTCTAGCCTTGCCTAGCTTTTCAATGGAATTCCTTAGCCGGGCCCCCGGCCCCAAATCAGGAAAAATCTAGTTTTTTCTAGCTTTTTCTAGCTTTATCTAGCTTTTTCTAGCTTTTTCTAGTTTTTTCTAGCTTTATCTAGCTTTTTCTAGCTTTTTCTAGTGGATTGGAAAACGCACTGCATGCCACATAATTCCAAGAAAAATCCCCCGCTCAACTAACTGCCAACCCTAAAGCACCAAACAGAACCTTCAATCATACATCCGAAATCCGCCACCCTGAACCCTTTATCTTCATCCCAAAACCCTCGCCACTATCTCCAAACCCTGAACTCCTGAACCCAAAGCCACAGGTCCAATCGAGACGTCACTGCAGGAAATTATTAGTCTTTTTTAGCTATTTATAGCTTTTTATAGCTTTTCTTAGCCTTTACAAGCTTTGCCTATGTTTTTGACATGTTCCATGGTTTTCTTGTACTTTTCCTGCAATGCTGAAGCGGCCCGCTTGGAAGAGACATGTGATGTGCTCCTATGATAGGGGATCCCGTGCCCTCCCTCGGATGAAGCACAAAATAGACGGAACGAGGTTCAGAGTCTTCGAGTCGAGCGCGAGAGCGAACTGCAGGCATAGACCTGCATGGATACTTAATCATGATCGTCTACGTAGTTGCATGTCCAGATGTCCTTAGTCTTTCGGTCCCGTTTTGCTTATTCGCTCTCATACTTTCAAACGCCCCTGCATTTAGCATGTGTCGTTGTTCTGACGCGAGCTCTAAATCGCGCATGTGTCTGTCTGAGTATAACTGACTGCAGCTGTAGCAGTCATCAGGAGCAGCAGCGGCAGCAATGCCACCAACATCCTCTTGCTTGCAGGTCCTTCCTCGCGGGCCTCGTCGCAAAGAGCGCTCGGACTTCACTCTCGCAGCAGCTGAAAGTCCGCTTCTCGTCTAGCGTTCAAGGCACAGACCGTTTTCTGCAGTAGGTCGGCTTATTTTTTGAGTGTCCGTTGTCGTGGCGGATTTTTCTGGCTCAGCTTGCGCCTTTTTGAATCGGCAGCAGTGCAATCTAACAATGTGGCGGCGTACTTGTGCAATAGAAATTAGTTACTGAATCGAGACCGTCATGATCTGTCGTCGGAACTCGCTGAACTAGAGACAGGGGCACACCTTCAAGTTGTGACACGGTTTGTTCTTTCTGAACTCACACGACATCGAGGTGCCAGTGCTAGCATGAGCGAGCGAGATAGAGGCACCGCTGAAAAACTGCACGTCTTGCCAACAAAGCAAACAAACGCCTAACCTCAGGGTTTTTTCTGTCCAGCGATGGGGCGGCGCAAGCAGCACAAACTGGACAAGGCCTTGTTGTAGTAGCACTTTCGAAAGCTAGCATATTGCACGGGCCTACTATCTTGGGATTCCTGAGTGTAGTCATAGTTATAGTATAGAAGACCCCAAAGCCCACTTCACACTATTCAGGAACGTATACTACTGTCGGGGGACTTAGTAACTGGTTATTTTTAGGGACGTATAAGTACCATAACCCCAATTAGGGTCCCTTTTAGGGTACGTATAAGTCTACTTACTACCTACTTACTAAGTCCCCCGACCCTCCAAGTGATTGGTAGCCTGCTATCATGACAGGACCGCATCGCCTGCGCACATTTCACTGCGGCACCGCCCTCGACCTTGAGGGTTTCCTAAAATTGTAACATTGTTCCCTAGGGTTCCTTGTCATAGTTGCACCATAAGCGGGCCCAGAGCCTTATTCGAGTTATTGAGGCCCCTACATCATCGAATGAGACTTCGATATCTGCTGAGTTTCTCAAGGTTTTTGTGTCACGCGGCTCCTGCAGTTGAAGGCTCGTACTTCGCCTTTCAGTTGTCTTTGCCGCTACGACGATTGTGATAGGGTGGACCAGCTGATTGTTGGGATTCTGACCGTGATCATGGTGATGGTGTTGGTGATGCTCTGCAGGTGCTGATTCTGATGACGATGGTCATGACTGGTTTCATCACTCTCGTCGTCTTGGCCCTTGCTTCTAGCGATGGATTGGAGATCGTTGGCTGTCGCTTGGTGTTTGGTTTGCCTTTGGTGTTGCTCAGATGCGGGCGGCCCGTGAGGCGGCCCAGCTCGATGCTGCCCTCTGCTTGGATTCTCTTAGTGGAAGTTGTCTGCCTTTGTCTGAAGCGAGACGAGCTTGAAGGTCATGGCCGGCATGCTGGAGGCAGGTCTGAGCTCGAGGTGCTCCCCGCAAGACTACTTGCAAGCAGAGCGCAATGTCCCCCTGCTTTGCGAAGCCCCGGCAGGTGCAGCAACCCCGTGGACCTCGAGGGAGCCTCCGATGCTTCACCTGTGGGGGGCCCTGCGATGGCTGTATGCGAGAAGCTTCGGATTCGTCAGAATCCTCTGCGTGGACTCAGGGCCCATTCTGAGAATGCAGAACTGTGTCGGAACATTGAAGACGGTTTGTGCTATTGTGCTATTGACAGAGGCTGCCAGTCCAGGCTCCGAAGGGCCACAGGCAGGGCTCGACGCTGACTGCTGCTGAAGTTTGCGCATGTCTGTTGCGGTCTGGACGAGGCACCTGCGGCGCAGCCGCAGCAGCCAAAGCCCATGCCTTTGTGTGATGTCCCTGAAACCTCCGGACTTTTCTCTCGATTGGCTGCTGTTCTTGTTCTTGTTTGCGTTAAGCCATGTAAAGCGTAGTGGCCCTTTTCTAGGCAAGAGTGGCGGACTGACTGTCGAGCAGCATGCGACAGCTGAGGCCCGAAGTGGTGGCAACGCACGAGTCGCAGAAAGACGAGAGCGGCAGGCCTTGTGGATGCAAGCGTGATCTCCTGGCCGCACCATCTGCAGATGAGACCTGTCACAACGAGGTTGCAAGCGGATGATGATGCCAGTGAGCTGAACGCTGTGGAGTGCTTGGAGCTCTGATCTCAGACGTTTATCCAGACTGCATAAGTAAATATTCTAAGGCTCCGAGCCTCATGCTAGTCTTCAGCTTGAAGCTGTCGAATTCGATCATTAGGATGTCGCTGTTTGGGACTCTTGCCATGTGGCATTGTTGAGCTTTCGAGCAGTCCAGGCATCCCCACTTCGCAAGCTCGCTACTGGAGGCGATTGGGCCAGTTGCAGCGCCAGAGCAACTTCGCAACTTCTGCACGCATGTGTCCTTACAGGCATCACACGATTCGATGGATGCCAGCAACTTGTTGCAGGCTTGCACTCATGCTACAGGGCCATTCAGTTTTCTGTAGGCGTTGTGTCTTGACTTGTCGAGGATCTGGCGTTGCAGGATCCAGACTCTGCAGAAGATGATCACTTCCCGAGCTCGCTTCTGGAGGCGATGCAACAGAAGTGGGTACACTTCATGCGGTCATGCGAGCAGACGCAGCTGTGAGGAGTCCGTCTCCCCGGAGGAGCCGGGCGAGCCGATCGAAGACCAGGACCACGGAGATTTTCCGTGCTGTCAGGCCATTGGTCATGCCTGCGTCTAGAATCAAGCTATTTGTCATGTTCACTGCGCTGTCGATCGGTGCTGTCACGCCATGTTGAATCACATAACAAAAGCTGATGGAGCATCCCGCCAAGTTGCAGTGCAAGGATGAGGCGTTTGCAGCACTGGTGGAGCCATTGGTGGGAGATGCTCTTGGGGACTCCATGGCATCTCGATTGATGACTCCAGAACCGGAGGCAACAGATCCATGCATCGCTCCCCTGAAGTCCCCCAGATCTATGCGTCTTGTTTGGCCCCTGAGGAGTCTGAGGGCTTGGAGGCCTCGCCGTTTGCCTCGGCCTTCAATGCATCTCGGGACCGGGCTGAAGTTTGGGGCCGAAGTTTGTTATGTCCTGCGTTGCCTCTCCTTTGCCTCTTCGAGGACACTGCTGACACACCCGACCACGGTCAGGCCTTGCCGGCGTTGCTGGGCAAGGCCATGGACAGACGAGTGCACTCGGGTTCAGAGGTGTAGGCATCGGGGCTTGGCCACGAGGTTCGAGTAGTTGGGTCCTTTGCAGTATTGTGGAGTGCAGGGCTGCAGTGCTTCGGAAAGATGCAGTGCTCGGTCCAACACGAGTAGAAATGCAAGATGTCTCGTCTGCAAAACCTGCCTCAACAGCGCACGTCAGCTCCAGCTTAATTTCATAAGGTTCTAACACGGTTCCACGACGTTGTTCTGGGGTTCTTGTGGGCTTGTGTCTCTAATGTGTGTGGGGTTGTTCTTTAGCAAAGACGAAGTCAACGCTTCCAGAGAGTCGCTCGAGCAGTTCCCGAAATGCAATCGGATCCCGAAGCTGCGAAGCCACAGCCGCTAGGGTTCTGTCCTTCTTCCAGTTATGGTCATCCTCATCAGCATCGTTTCGACGTTGTAGCCACGGGTTACATCGTCGTCGTCGTAATCAAGATCTTTCTGGAGTGGCTTCTGGATGCTTTCGACTCTTGACACGTTTAGATGGTATGGAGGACGTCAAGAACAAGGACAGAGAAGACACTTCCAGGCCCCAAACGACAGACATCAGAAGCAAAGAACCCTGGGAGCCCGCAAGACCTCTCTGCAAGCACGGCTTCCGACGGCGTCTCGGGTGGCAGCTCAGGCGGGTCATGCTCGACGATCTGCCAAACCAGCCAACCTAAGCTGGGCTTCTGTTTGATCAGGGCTTGCAGACTGGCTCTCCCTCTACCTCCCGAGGAAAGGAGTGGTTCCGGAAGTAAGCCCCCACACATCTCTTGGTGTTTTCCGCTGCATGCGCATACGGGGTTCAATGCTCTGTTTGAGGCACACGAATGCGATAAAGTTCACATCCTACATGGAAGCATCCGAACACCCCTTCGGCGATGCATGGAGCTGATCCTAGCAACAGACCGGCAACAAACTCCGGGGATGTTTTATGGGTACTAACATTGTCACTCGCGGAAGTCCTGCCAGTTGAGAAAGAAAGTCACAAGATACATCCACGGCACCGGGAACACGGGTAGGCTGTTTGCCTGGGGGTGGCATCTTGTCACATCTACAGCATCCCATCGACAACTATGTTGGATATGCATCAAAAGCAGCGGCAGTAGGTGAGGATTGTTTCTTCGGCAACAGCAAGGTTTCAAACAAGACTGCATGTGCCCAGGCTTGTGCTGCTGTTCCCACACAAGAGCAGAGCTGGTCTCCCTCTCAGAATTTTCTACTACGAGATTACCTGTGGGTGGAAGGGTTGCAGGACGTGGGGATGATGATGCCGTGAGCACGTCCGCGGGTTTGAAACCACCGGACGCACCGCGAACCCTTGCACTGGAGACCTAAACTGCGACGAAGCTTTATGCACCCTTATGACATGAGGTGGAGCCAGCTCTTGCAGCTCACATGCTGCGCCCGTCCGGAACTCAGCTCGGGTGCAATGCCAAGCTTGGGCAGATCTGAATCCGACGTGTGCAGTGTCATGGTGGTGGTTCATGAAGCATAACATGCTGTCCGGCATGCTCTTGTCTGGTTGCATGGAGTTTCAAGCTTCTGAACCCGGGCGTGTCTTGCAGGTTTCTGAAACGGCTCCGGCATCGTTGCGGATGATCCTGATAGCATTTAGCCTACGACGAAATGTTACACAAGTATCGCCAGTAGCCTCAAACGCAGGTCTGTCTATTTATCAATCGATATTTCGATCTTTTTTCTGTCTGTCCATCTATCTTTCGATCTTTCTACCTATCTGCCTATCTATACAGGGTCTCTCTTTTCTTGCATGCGGCGTTTGGGTTGTGCATAGATGCGCTGGCCTGAGGAAGTTGGCGGACCGAAGGCCGGCGATGCTGACTTGCCCTGTCCGTTTTCCAGGGGAGTGGCGCGTTTGCCGTTGCAAGCGGCCCAAAGATCCCCCGTTGAATAGTCTTCCATTACCAAATACAAGGGTCCAAGTCCAAGCTATCCTATCATATCATAGACGTCCAAAAGATGCCCCTGCTGGGCTAGGCTAGGATTTGGGATCCCGTGCAATCTCGAAATAGAGACCTTCAGCAGGGGTCCGTATTCGTTTGATCTCATGCAGGAATGCCTTGCTGTAGTTATGTAGTTCTTTCGGCGTTCCAGCGAGTAGATGTAAGAAGGGCGAAGCGTTCAGAGATCTCCAGGTGTAAACCTCAAGGCCGACATCAGATTGCCTGGTCTTCACCCGGGCGTTCTAAAGCAAATCCTACAGCCTGCATCTTGTCTACAGCACACGACTCAAACTCTGTTTTAGTGTTAATAGGGTTTAGGGCGGGCTTGGGGTTCTGGCTTTCGGGTTTTGGGCATTTAGCGGCAAGGGCGTCCAAAACGGATGCTGTTGGTTGGAGCTCTGCAATCGCAGACGCTGTTCCATTAGTAGTCCTCGGTACTGCATGAAGAGGATTACGAACACTCGAAGCTGGCTCCGACAGTCCTTTGCAATCGGGTCAATTTGAAAGCGCAGAAGCAAAAGCGCTCAGCTTCCAAGGTGGCTCCAAACTCCATATCCATCAACTCTCATGGTTGTGCCAGTTAGCCTGCTGTTGCCATGAAGCTTCAAGCACGGTCACACCGGGATGCTTGTAGCAGGGATGAAAGAGCCCATCGGGCTAGAATAGCTAGAACATGCTGGCGCGGTGGCAACAATAGGCTTTTCCACACGTGAGGTTGTTTCCACCGGGTTGACGGCTCCTAGACTGCATAGCGGGTGTTGCGGTTTTTGCTTCGGCGTGGCTCCTTGTCAGAAGAGTCGACCAAGAGCACCCTAGACAAGCCGAGAGCCCAACAATCTCTGGCAGACACCCGACGACACTGCTAGAGACCAGTGTTGATGCGCACCTGAGATCGCCCAGACACGGTATGCGTCGCAGGACTAGGGAAAAAAACCTTGCAAGCGAAGCGTAGAAGGCAAGCCACAAGTCGAAAGGTGAGATGAGATATGACGAGATCTCATCCATTTGGTCTCTGGTCCTCAGACGACATGAAATCAGAATCCCAGGCTGACCGAGCCTGTCTCGCCTGCGATGCCTTGTCCCTCGCATTGCAGTGGCATCCTGGCGTAACATTACAGGACAGAAGAGAAGTCTAGGCCCATCCGGAACCCAACATCCGCTGCACCACTGTCTTACCCATGTCCTCTGAGCAACGGAAACTTCAACGCATTGTGGCAGCACGTCAGCACCCTAACACCTCCACCACAAATCACGATGCTAACGGCCCTAGCTTCAGTTTTCGGGTCCGATCTTCAAGGATCCGTTGGGCATCGCGGGGAGCGAAATCTTTAGCAGGGGGGAGTAGATCATGCCATGAATCAGGGGAACTAAGCCCCAGGCCTTGAGTATGAAGCCCGAAACCTTGGACCTTGAAACCAAGGACCCATAAGCTTTTCATGAGCTTCCTGGTACCCTGGACCGATCCGTTGCTTTTGCTCCGTTAGCCCTCTTTCGTGTCTCTACTTGTCATTGCTCAACCTTGAAAGCTCTAAGCTGCTTAATCGTATTGATACTCCTGCAAAACTCCTGGCTCCCGGGCTTCGTCGTAGACTGCGCTCGGACTCGTCCATTGCCGTTGCCCAGCAGCCAAAAGCCGACGCTCGGCCCTTGCACGCTGATGGAAGCTTGAGGGCATGTCTCTGCAGATCCGTAAGAATGTCGGGAGCACTGCTGTCAGTTGCCATGGCGGATTGTTTTTTGGCTCAGCTTGCGCCTTTTTGAATCGGCAGCAGTGCAATCTAACAATGTGGGCGGCGTACTCGTGCAATAGAAATTAGTTACTGGATCGAGATCGTCATGATTTGTCGTCGGAACTCGCTCAAGTAGAGACAGGGGCACACCTTCAAGTTGTGACACGGTTTGTTCTATCTGAACTCACACGACATCGAGGTGCCAGTGCTAGCATGAGCGAGCGAGATAGAGGCACCGGTGAAAAACTGCACGTCTTGCCAGCAAAGCAAACAAAAGCCACGCCTCAGGGTTTTCTGAGCCATGGGGCGGCGCAAGAAAGACAAACTGCAGAAGGCCTTGTTGTAGTAGCACTTTCGAAAGCTAACATATTGCACCGCCCTACTATCTTGGGATTCCTGAGTGTAGTCATAGTTATAGTATAAAGGAGGAACGTATAATACTGTGGCATGACTGGTAGCCTGCTATCATGACAGGACCAGGCCGCCTGCGCGCATTTCACTGCGGCACCGCCCTCGACCTTGAGGGTTTCCTAAAATTGTAAAATTGTTCCCTAGGGTTCCTTGTCATAGTTGCACCATAAGCGGGCCCAGAGCCTTATTCGAATTATTGAGGCCCCTACATCATCGAATGAAACTTCGATATCTGCTGAGTTTCTCAAGGTTTTTGTGTCACACGGCTCCTGCAGTTGAAGGCTCGTACTTCGCCTTTCAGTTGTCTTTGCCGCTACGACGATTGTGATAGGGTGGACCAGCTGATTGTTGGGATTCTGACCGTGATCATGGTGATGGTGTTGGTGATGCTCTGCAGGTGCTGATTCTGATGACGATGGTCATGACTGGTTTCATCACTCTCGTCGCCTTGGCCACTGCTTCTAGCGATGGATTGGAGATCGTTGGCTGTCGCTTGGTGTTTGGTTTGCCTTTGGTGTTGCTCAGATGCGGGCGGCCCGTGAGGCGGCCCAGCTCGATGCTGCCCTCTGCTTGGATTCTCTTAGTGGAAGTTGTCTGCCTTTGGCTGAAGCGAGACGAGCTTGAAGGTCATGGCCGGCATGCTGGAGGCAGGTCTGAGCTCGAGGTGCTCCCCGCAAGACTACTTGCAAGCAGAGCGCAATGTCCCCCTGCTTTGCGAAGCCCCGGCAGGTGCAGCAACCCCGTGGACCTCGAGGGAGCCTCCGATGCTTCACCTGTGGGGGGCCCTGCGATGGCTGTATGCGAGAAGCTTCGGATTCGTCAGAATCCTCTGCGTGGACTCAGGGCCCATTCTGAGAATGCAGAACTGTGTCGGAACATTGAAGACGGTTTGTGCTACTGTGCTATTGACAGAGGCTGCCAGTCCAGGCTCCGAAGGGCCACAGGCAGGGCTCGACGCTGACTGCTGCTGAAGTTTGCGCATGTCTGTTGCGGTCTGGACGAGGCACCTGCGGCGCAGCCGCAGCAGCCAAAGCCCATGCCTTTGTGTGATGTCCCTGAAACCTCCGGACTTTTCTCTCGATTTGGCTGCTGTTCTTGTTCTTGTTTGCGTTAAACCATGTAAAGCATAGTGGCCCTTTTCTAAGCAAGAGTGGCGGACTGACTGTCGAGCAGCATGCGACAGCTGAGGCCCGAAGTGGTGGCAACGCACGAGTCGCAGAAAGACGAGAGCGGCAGGCCTTGTGGATGCAAGCGCGATCTCCTGGCCGCACCATCTGCAGATGAGACCTGTCACAACGAGGTTGCAAGCGGATGATGATGCCAGTGAGCTGAACGCTGTGGAGTGCTTGGAGCTCTGATCTCAGACGTTTATCCAGACTGCATAAGCAAATATTCTAAGGCTCCGAGCCTCATGCTAGTCTTCAGCTTGAAGCTGTCGAATTCGATCATTAGGATGTCGCTGTTTGGGACTCTTGCCATGTGGCATTGAAGGCTTTTTCGTACTATTCGGGGGGTCAAAGATCAACCAGGGGATCCTGTTTCAGCGGAGCTTGAAAGGAGCATCGCCGCGCCGCCCACCAGAGACGAGCGCCGATTGAAAAAAAAAAAAACCTACGACACCCTAAGGCCTCAGCTATTATACTTGTTAATTTAATTTAAATTAAATTTATATGAATTTTAAATTTTAATATTTCTCCTGTTCCTGCTCTCGGGGTTGGGCAGGCTTCGGGGAGACGGGAAGAAAGAAAGAAGCGAGAGAGAAGGAGTGTGAGAGGAGAGAACCACGTTGTTGCACTTGGTGGCTTTCTGTGCTAAGGGCGTAGGCTGAGAGGTCCAAGGCAGAGGTCGTCTGCACTGCAAGTTGCGAGGCAGGCTGGGCAGAGCTTGCTCTCTGGGGCTAGTTGTCGCGACGCCTTAGGTAGTCAGTCTCAGTGTGCTTGCAAGGGACCGGGATTGCAGTACCAGCCGAGATTGCCGCAACCACTGCTGGCTTGTTGCACTTGCTGGCTTTCTGTGCTAAGGGCGTAGGCTGAGAGGTCCAAGGCAGAGGTCGTCTGCACTGCAAGTTGCGAGGCAGGCTGGGCAGAGCTTGCTCTCTGGGGCTAGTTGTCGCGACGCCTTAGGTAGTCAGTCTCAGTGTGCTTGCAAGGGACCGGGATTGCAGTACCAGCCGAGATTGCCGCAACCACTGCTGGCTTAAGGTGGGAGGTAACGGCCCCGCAGTGAAGAACTTCAGGGTGTCTGTCGGCTATCAATGTCAAGCTCTATAGCTGCTAATAGCTGCATACTATCGCTGCCATGTAGAAATCATGACCTATCACAGATTACTCGCTGCCATGTAGAAATCATGACCTATCACAATAGACAACTAGCAGCGCAATAATGTCGTCGTCGTCGCTGGTCCCGTGCGACGCAGAGACCAGTACCAACAGTGCTTTCAGTGGATCAAGGAAAGGCCACAAGAGTTTCGGTTACGTCTTGTGACAGAATTGACGGAGTGGGAGCAATCTTTGCCGCCGCCAGACAACAGCCCGACACGCGGCATGCGCGGCGACCTCTTGGAGGGCACGATCATTGAGACAGAATGGGGTGATGTGACCGAGTACATGATGCCGCCGTCTGGGGTCTTCAGCTTCCGGGCCCCGGATGACACGATCACTCAGCATACAGGCGAAAAGTATTACCACAGGTATGTGCCGCACCTGCAACAGTGTTGGTACTTCGTGGCCTGCAATCATTGCAGGAGATGTGTCGTGACCTTTGCTGACAAAGGCGGCTCCTGGCCTAAGGCATTGAGGGAGATTGGTTGGTCAGGCGCTAAGTGGTACAAAGCCTATTGCCCTAAATGTACGGGAAAGTAGGCCGAGAGGTTCGGAGCCTCGCTCTTGTCTCGGCCGAACTCCTTATTTTTAAAGATGAAACTAGGCCGAGGGGTTCAGAGCCTCGCTCTTTGCCTCGGCCGAAATCATCCTTCTTCTGGAAAGTAGGCCGACGAGAGATGGAATCGGAGCCCTGCTCCTTGTTTTGCGCCTAGTTTGGGCCAGAGTTCTCGAGAGTAGGCTGAGAGGTTCGGAGCCTCGCTCCTTGTCTCGGCCAAACTCCAAGCTAAGGACAAAAGTTGCGGCATGCAACAAGTGAGACTTGTTACCCTTTACTCCCAGCTGCAGTAAACATTATATTATTTTGCCTTCCAGAAGCGCATGCCGAAATCGTCCTTCTGATCTTCTGGAAAGTAGGCCGACGAGAGGATCGGAGCCTCGGTCCTCGTTTTTCGCTTGCTAGTTTGAGCCAGAAATCTCCAGAAGCGCATGCCGAAATCGTCCTTCTGATCTTCTGGAAAGTAGGCCGACGAGAGGATCGGAGCCTCGGTCCTCGTTTTTCGCTTGCTAGTTTGAGCCAGAAATCTCGAGAGTAGGCTGATATGATCGGCGGAGCTTCGCCTCACTCTGACTGTCTCGGCCGAAATCCAAGGACCAAAGTTGCTAAGTGTCGTGAAGCTTGTTACTCTTTGCTCCGAGCTGCAGTAGACAATTTAGTTTTGCATTCATCCGGAAGCGCTTGGCATGTCACTTGTGTTGGAAATCGGTAGCTTTGTGCGCTTACCTCCTGGCCTTGTTCAGGGACCCAGGCTGGCAGATAGACTGGGTCCAGGTTCCGCAGCCATGCGCGAGATTTACGACCGAAGTCCACAAACAACCCAGGCCAAAGCTCAAGGCAATTATAGCTTTAGACGACACGCACTCTGAGCCCGAATTCAACAAGCCAGCCATAAATCAGCAGTAAGTCCAGGCACTGATTGATTGCCGTTGAGGCGCGAGTTGAATTGATTTTTCGGTGCTTTCTTTTGGAGGGCTTGACATTGACCGACTCATCAGGCCATGGAACCCAGACGTGGTGGAGCCGTCGAGGCGGGTACTTCTGGGGTTCGGGGTCGGTTGACATTGATTGACTGCTCTGCCAGATTCTGACTGTCAGTCTGTGCTTGCAAGGGATTGCAGTACCAGCCGAGATTGCCGCAACCACTGCTGGCTAAAGTGGTGGGAGGTAACGGACCCACAGTGAAGATCTTGAGGCTACTAGCCCACTTTGAAGCTTTACCGAGAGGCGTTGTGTGAGGTAAGAGCCACAGTTGGAGCCAGGATGACAATGATTGACATTGAAGAAAGTTTGAATCTGAATCTGAGATTCTGCCATTATTATTGTGAGATTCTATCAGTACTATATTAGGATAAAATTATTTAGTAAGACATTGAAGAAAGGTTTGAATCTGAGATTCTGCCATTATTATTGTGATTATTACCGTCACAGCATAACATAATAAGTTATGATCTTGGTCTGTGTTTCGAAATTCGTCAAATTGTCTTTTGAATCCCAAGCCCGTCATGCCGCCGGCTGATGATGAGAATGGCGGCCGTGAAGTCGGGGCCGTCGGGGACCCTCTGACGGGTGGCGTGGTGGCACAGCCCAGCAAGGGGCAACCGTGTGCAGAGTGTGGAATCGTCAAGAAGAGGAAGCAGATGCTTGTGTCCGACTCGGACGAACATGGGGGCATGAAGATCTGCGTGGATTGCATGGCGGAGCTAAAGTTAAAAGCAGGGGAAGACGTTGACATGGACGAGCTGAAGAAGGAGGCGAGGTGGCAAGCCCAGTCCGCCAACGCCGGATTGCGCGTGGTAGCGTACCAGGAGGCAATCAAAGCGGTACAAAGGATGAATCTTCCGAGTACGCAAAGGAAGAGGCAAAAGGCGCTCGTGTTCGCAAGCAGGTTGGCCAAGGCCATCCAGGATGGCAAGCTTTGGGAGGCCTTCAGCCGGGCAAACCAGCGCATGAAAGCAGCGGTGGCAATTCATGAGAAGATCCAGGAGATGGAGAAGGCCCTCGAGAAGTTGCGCCCGGGCGATGCTCCATATGAAGAGGCTCTGAGTGCCTTGATGTTCTTCTGGTAGAATTTAAATTCAATAATTTTTTAATTTACTTGACTCTTAAAAGTTTCTAGAACTATAATAATAATGGAAGCTCAAAGTATAACTTTTAGGAGGGGTTCAGAAGTCAGCCAATTTGCCAAGGCACCCTGGAGAAGTTGATGGAGGAGGAAGAGGAGGCGTATGACTACCAAGTGTTCAAGGACCACCCTGAGCAGGACCGCATGGTCAAGGCAATGGACTATGACGACCGAATGGAAGTGAATGAAGATGGTGAATGGTCCATGGCGCTTTTCTACATGTGCCGTGCCAAGTGTGGCGACGGCAAGACATGCGGCCTCTACCGGGCAGGGAAGCTTTGGGACAAGCAAGGGTCCCGGTGGTATTGCCGGCAGCACAAACCCAACTGGGAAAAGTACTACCCGGACATCCCCTTCCCCGCTGAGTTGGGTTGTGGCGCACGGTTCGTCCCTTGGAAGAGGGGAGAATCTATGGTGCTGGAGTTCCCTGGGCCAGAGAATTCAACACTGGCAATGATGGCCGACCTGATGCCGGAGATCCTCGACGACGAGGTCAAGAAGAACAAGACGGCGTGGTATGAGGGGCTCAACAACATGAGCCCGCAGCAACTTTACGACCTTGTGCCGGTCATTGTCCCGAAGGTCTACGCCATTGAAGGATGCCCGCAGATTGGGCGCTTCCCTGTTGACGAACACATCAACAAAAAAGAGCCGAAGCTCACTACTGCAGGCTGGTGGCGCCTCGCCCGCTACATCAGCGAGAAGGACGGCAACCTAAACACGATCCTGGATCTCTGCGACAAGCACGACCCCGGAGGCAAACGAAGCCAGGCATCGACCACGGGGTCCAGTGCCGCTAGCGGCAGTGAGCGAGACTCCTCGCCAAACTCCGGAAAGTAGGCTGAGGGGTTCAGAGCCTCGCTCTTTGCCTCAGCCGAAATCCAAGGAGAGTAAGCTGAGGGGTTCAGAGCCTCGCTCTTGTCTCAGCCGAAATCCAAGGACAGGAGTATTTCGGCGGAGTTGGCGTTTTTTGCAGGCTGTTTTAAAGCCAGAGTTCTGGAGAGTAGGCTGAGAGGATCGGAGCCTCGCTCTTGTCTCAGCCCAAATCCATGAACTCTACAAGTCACAGCCTGCCGCTTCGCTTGGCTGTCGAGGCTGCCCACTGTAAGAGCGAATCATAAAAGCCATCTCAGAGTCCTCCGTAGGATCAGAGCCTCGGCTGCCAACAGCGACTCACAGTAAGAGCAAGAGTTCTGGAGAGTAAGCTGAAAGGATCGGAGCATCCTTGGCGTTCTTCTGGTTGGCTCTTTAGACTTTAACTGACTTTTAAGGGTTTCTATATGAGCTATAATATATAAGGAGGCTAAAAGTTTAACTTTTAGGAGGGGTTCAGAAGTCCGCCAAGCCTCGCTCTTGTCTCGGCTTAAATCCATGTGCTTTCTGAGTTCTGGAGATTAGGCGGAGAGGTTCGGAGCCTCGCTCTTGTCTCGGCCGAAATCCATCCAACTCCCAATTAATCTAGCACAGACTCACCACAGATTCTGATTCGAGCAGTTTGAATGGTGCAAAACACGTGCCCTTGCCATTATTCTTGTGCTATTGCGCGTCTGCATGCCAAGTAGCTGTGAAGTTTGCAGCTGAAGTTCAAGTAAAACCGGACGTCGTTTGCTACGACCTGTCATGCTTGTCACATTGTATGCCCCGCACTTGGCCAGGATGCGCAGAGTCCGAGGCGGTCTTACAGGACCAGCAGAACCGGCATTCATTCGGGTTAGGTCCAGGGGATTATTTTAAGGTTGAGGCCGTAATGGTATTGGATTGGCAGGGGGTCTGTCTGACTGACTAGTAGTCTAGTAGTAGTAGTAGTAGTAGCAGTAGAGTAGTAGTAGAGCAGTAGTAGTAGTAGTAGTAGCAGTTACGGCTCCCAGGCACCCGGATAAAGCTTTGGCTGAAATCCAAGGATCCCCCGTGTCACAGCCTGTTGACTGCCTTGCTTGAGGAATCAGAAGCGAAGTCCAAGCGAACCAGTTCCAACTGTCCCATCCCTCGGCGAGCCGGGGCCTTGTGGCACAGTGTTGCCATGTAAGGCTGCTGTGTGTGGTTTTGGATTCAAATTTCCAGCTTGACTTCAGGACAGCACCCTTCCAGCAACTTCGTGTGTCATCCCTGAACGACAAGCCGGAGCCTTGTGGCACTGACTGTCTGACCGCCTTCTGCATTCCAGGGAGTCTTTGAGTATTCTCTGACTGCTTTGCTGCAGGAAGCCAGCCCCCGTCGCACGACTTCCCAGTGTGACAGCTCTCTCGGAGTCGGGGCCTCATTATAATGTAGCCTGCCATTTGCTGTCCATTAGTAGCGCTCCAACTTCAAGGTTGAAGCTTTTTAAATTTTGTCATAATACATTGTCGCGTGCTTTTGGCGGAGACAAGAGCGAGGCTCCGAACCTCTCCGCCTAAAAGGTTACGATTAGGGTTAAGTTAGGGTTTAGGCTTAATACCTACAACTGCCGGGTCTCCGGTGCTTATTAACCCTAAACCCAAAAACTGCCGGTACGGCGCCTAAACCCTAAAACTGCCGGCACGGCGCCTAAACCCCAAAACTGCCGGCACGGCGCCTAAACCCTAAAACTGCCGGTACGGCGCCTAAACCCTAAACTGCCGGTACGGCGCCTAAACCCTAAACTGCCGGTACGGCGCCGGTACGGCGCTTAAACCCTAAACTGCCGGTACGGCGCCTAAACCCTAACCCTAAACCCTAAAACTGCCGGGTCTCCGGTTAACCCTATAAACCTTAAACTAAACCCTACAACTGCCGGTACATCGCCTAATACTAAACCCTTAAACCCTAAACCCCAAAAGTGCCGGTACGGCGCCTAAACCCTAAAACTGCCGGTACGGCGCCTAAACCCTAAACTGCCGGTACGGCGCTTAAACCCTAAAGTGCCGGTACGGCGCCTAAACCCTAACCCTAAACCCTAAAACTGCCGAGTCTCCGGTGCATAATCAGCCTTTAACCCTATAAATTTTTAAACCTTAAACTAAACCCTACAACTGCCGGTACATCGCCTAATACTAAACCCTAAACCCTAAACCCCAAAAGTGCCGGTACGGCGCCTAAACCCTAAAACTGCCGGTACGGCGCCTAAACCCTAAACTGCCGGTACGGCGCTTAAACCCTAAACTGCCGGTACGGCGCCTAAACCCTAACCCTAAACCCTAAAACTGCCGGGTCTCCGGTGCATAATAATAATCAACCTTTAACCCTAAACCTGAAACTAAACCCTACAACTGCCGGTACATCGCCTAATACTAAATCTAAACCCTAAACCCCAAAAGTGCCGGTACGGCGCCTAAACCCTAAAACTGCCGGTACGGCGCCTAAACCCTAAACTGCCGGTACGGCGCCTAAACCCTAAACTGCCGGTACGGCGCCGGTACGGCGCTTAAACCCTAAACTGCCGGTACGGCGCCTAAACCCTAACCCTAAACCCTAAAACTGCCGGGTCTCCGGTTAACCCTATAAACCTTAAACTAAACCCTACAACTGCCGGTACATCGCCTAATACTAAACCTTAACCCTAAACCCCAAAAGTGCCGGTACGGCGCCTAAACCCTAAAACTGCCGGTACGGCGCCTAAACCCTAAACTGCCGGTACGGCGCTTAAACCCTAAAGTGCCGGTACGGCGCCTAAACCCTAACCCTAAACCCTAAAACTGCCGAGTCTCCGGTGCATAATCAGCCTTTAACCCTATAAATTTATTTAAACCTTAAACTAAACCCTACAACTGCCGGTACATCGCCTAATACTAAACCCTAAACCCTAAACCCCAAAAGTGCCGGTACGGCGCCTAAACCCTAAAACTGCCGGTACGGCGCCTAAACCCTAAACTGCCGGTACGGCGCTTAAACCCTAAACTGCCGGTACGGCGCCTAAACCCTAACCCTAAACCCTAAAACTGCCGGGTCTCCGGTGCATAATAATAATCAACCTTTAACCCTAAACCTGAAACTAAACCCTACAACTGCCGGTACATCGCCTAATACTAAATCTAAACCCTAAACCCCAAAAGTGCCGGTACGGCGCCTAAACCCTAAAACTGCCGGTACGGCGCCTAAACCCTAAACTGCCGGTACGGCGCCTAAACCCTAAACTGCCGGTACGGCGCCGGTACGGCGCTTAAACCCTAAACTGCCGGTACGGCGCCTAAACCCTAACCCTAAACCCTAAAACTGCCGGGTCTCCGGTTAACCCTATAAACCTTAAACTAAACCCTACAACTGCCGGTACATCGCCTAATACTAAACCTTAACCCTAAACCCCAAAAGTGCCGGTACGGCGCCTAAACCCTAAAACTGCCGGTACGGCGCCTAAACCCTAAACTGCCGGTACGGCGCTTAAACCCTAAACTGCCGGTACGGCGCCTAAACCCTAACCCTAAACCCTAAAACTGCCGGGTCTCCGGTGCATAATAATAATCAACCTTTAACCCTAAACCTGAAACTAAACCCTACAACTGCCGGTACATCGCCTAATACTAAACCCTAAACGCCAAAAGTGCCGGTACGGCGCCTAAACCCTAAAACTGCCGGTACGGCGCCTAAACCCTAAACTGCCGGTACGGCGCTTAAACCCTAAACTGCCGGTACGGCGCTTCAACCCTAAACCCTAAAACTGCCGGGTGTCGGTGCTTAAACCTTAATACCATAACTCATAAACCTTACAACTACCGTTACATGGCCTAATACTAATCTTAAACCCTAACCCTTTTAAACCTTAAAACTGCCGGTACGGCGCCTAAACCCTAAAACTGCCGGCACGGCGCCTAAACCCTAAACTGCCGGTACGGCGCCTAAACCCTAAAACTGCCGGTACGGCGCTTAAACCCTAAACTGCCGGTACGGCGCCTAAACCCTAACCCTAAACCCTAAAACTGCCGGGTTTACGGTGCAAGGACCTTTAACCTTAAACCTTAAATAAAACCCTACAGCTGCCGGTACATCGCCTAATACTAAACCCTAACCCTAAACCCTAAAAGTGCCGGTACGGCGCCTAAACCCTAAAACTGCCGGTACGGCGCCTAAACCCTAAACTGCCGGTACGGCGCCTAAACCCTAAAACTGCCGGTACGGCGCTTAAACCCTAAACTGCCGGTACGGCGCCTAAACCCTAAAACTGCCGGTACGGCGCCTAAACCCTAAGCCTAAACCCTAAAACTGCCGGGTTTATGGCGCCTAAACCTTAAACTAAACCCCTAAAACTGTCGGTTGTCCCTCTGCAGCTGTCGAGCTTCTCATGCTACAAACTGGCCTTCCCTACAATAGCTTTGTCATGGTCAAGTGTGAGCAAGCATTCATCAAGAAGGAGCTGCAGATGGTTTCGACGATCAAGCAGAGGCCGCGGCGTCAGCAACAGATCATAAAGAAGGAGATCATTGAGTCGGAGCCTGAGGAGGACTCTGATGCCGACTCCAAAGTCATGTCAAAGATCAAGCGCAAGGAAAAGCAACGGGACTACGAGAAGAACAGACAAAGTCGCATAAAGCCCCTAGGAAGGAATTTCATAATAATAAGCCACTTAGGAGAGACTAAGAGTTTTCAATGAATTTTATCAGACACCATGCAACTCAGGACGGCAACCATCAGGTGCTTAGAGCTCGACAGCCAGCTGAAGGAGATGACTTTGGACAGGGACTTCGCTCTCCATCAAATCAACATCCTTCGCCAAAACCTGAAAGCCGCTGAGTCTAAAATAACGGCCTTGCAGCTGATGCTGCCTCTGGTGGAGTTCGAAGGTGAGCTGCGGGAGTGAGGCTTTCAATCACTGTACAGAAGGACCAGTCACTGTTGGTGAGTGCTAGGGGTTACCAGACCGTTCCTGTTTTTTGTCATGCCTTGTAAGGGGACGAGGTGTGCAATAACTTGTAAAGGATGTGAGACTTTCATCTCGGCCGAAATCCATGGATTCTTTCAGAGTTCTGGAGAGTAAGCTGAGAGGATCGGAGCCTCGCTCTTGTCTCGGCCGAAATCCATGGATTCTTTAAGAGTTCTGAGAGTAGACTGAGAGGATCGGAGCCTCGCTCTTGTCTCGGCCGAAATCCACGGATTCTGTGCGAAAGTAGGCCCAGAGGTTCAGAGCCTCGCTCTTGTCTCGGCCGAAAGCCCAGGTGTTTGAGCCAGAGTTCTGGGGAGTAGGCGGAGAGGATCGGAGCCTCGCTCTTGTCTCGCCAGAGATCTCGGCCCAAACTTCGTAGGTCAAAACATGGAGCGCACGCCGCTACCAAAGAAAAGACGTTTGGATGCCCCAAATCCAGCAGAACCTGTGGCGAAACGACGTAAAGGAGATCCACCTGAAACCCGGGATGTGATGGAGGACTTGCCGGGTGTCTTTCTCCGAGTCCTGACCCTGGCAGATGATGTGGCGAGGCGTATTTTTGGATCGCATGAACTTTCAGCCTGCGCTCCATGACCACCCTATGGACGATGCAGAGACAGTCGCCCCTGAACCTGGCGAGGAAATCAACGACCCTGTAGACGAGAACCTTTATGCCACATAGTAACATTGAAGTCCGGATAGTAGGCCGAGAGGTTCGGAGCCTCGCTCTTAGTCTCGGCCTCAATCCTGTCAGACTCAGTACTGATCGGGATCTGTGATAGCTTTGATCGTGGCTTGCGAAAAAAGTGAGGATGAGTTGAGTGAGATTCAGATAATAATTTAATGCGTCTTACTTTGATTTGGCAGACAAAGCGCTTTAAGTCACATGCAATCACTTGCCAATTTCAATGCCCGTTGCAGTCTGTCAGTGACGTCACTTCCTCTAGTCGATTATTATATAGCTAACACTGTAGTGAGGTCAGTTCGTTTCTTTCGTATTTGTAATGAAAGTTGATCCATGGCGGACCTGGTTGGCCATGCAGCCATTGCTGCATCCGGAGCACGAGGAGACGACGAGTAAGAACTGTGACAAGAAGAAGCACGGTGGCACGAAGAAGAAAGACAACCAGAAGAAGGCCGTCATGAAGAAGGACACTCCCTCAGCGGCGGACATTGCAGCGGCAGAGAAGGCTGCAGCGGCTTGGTTGGCTCGGCGGTCGGCGAAGTCGGTGTCAAAGAAGGCTGCAGCTGCATGGTTGGCTCAGCGAAAGGCAAAGTCCGAGTAGATCGTAGATCAGATCCGTAGCATCAGACTCAGATTCATGGTTACCATGGTCCAGAAAAATTTGGTGTGCCCCATTGCTGCATGCGTTTCGTCTGACTGTCACGGTTATTATCCTGATGCCGCCCAGTTCCCCTGCAGCAGCGTCGCAGTCACTGGATCTGAAGAGGCTGGCTGGCGCTTGTCTTCCGCCCGTATCTAAGAACAAGACATTGCGTCCTCCAGGCATGACGAAAAAAAGAACAAGCCGGCTGTCGTCCCTGAGGCTGGAAAGTAGGTGCATGACGCAGGATTTGATTATTATTCATTGATCATTGTCATGTTTGATTTGTTTCATGCTGAACGGCCCGTCAGGCTCCGGGCCAGGATGGTCCCGGAGATGTTAGTTTTTATCATCTTCATTACGAGCCTCAACAACCCTTGCCGAAGTTTGGCGAGCTGGTTTATAGGGTGAGTGCCTCGGGGGGCATTCATAAAAGCGTGGCCGTGGGTTCTTGGACTCCCTACTTTGGCCCCGCTCCACGGCCAATGCCGCTGAACCTGAAGATGGTGTCTGTGGCGGCAACAATGATGGATTATTGATTGTATCATTCCATAATTCATGCAAAGTATGTTGAGGACACAGTTTTTAAACCTTCCCAGGTGCCGCCGAAGCATCAGCCCAGATCGTGCAAGACCAAAGTGGCCTTGCTAAAGCGGCCCCACATATTCCAGACATGGGGTACTATACGTTGCGGCCCCGGGTAGTAAAGTCTTGTCATTGTCACGTCATTTGGTCTTGATGCTCAGAGCACTGATTATAAAGTTTCAATCTGACCGCCGACTGTCCTCAGGATGCTTTGGTGCCACAATCCGAGCAAACCCGAAGTATCTGAGTGTCAGAGCCAAACAGGACGACGAGTGCCCGTAAAGTTTCTTTGCTGCATTTAATTTTTAAGATCGCATCAAATTTAATTACGTCACAGCACCAGCAGGACTTTGCGACGCAAATTTACTACTCGGAGTCTTTCCAGAAGGCATGCAAGCTCCGAAAAGTAGTTGATCCTGGCAAGTATGTCAACCCGCACGTCGCGGAGTACATCTGTGGCACCTTGGTTGCAGACTGACTGTTGAGGGAATGGACGTTGAAGTCTCATTGTATTCTCCTGCCTCTTCGGGGGGCCTTCAGTTCGCAGTCTGTGTCCAGGCTTGCCGCTCGGGTGGACCAAGCCCGTTGCGGGCTGTGCACGATCGGTCGCCTTCGACACCTTGTTTGCGAGGCCTTGCGAAACAGACAAGAAGGCCAGATCTAATTTGGTCTTCGTGCACTACTAAACTCAGACTAGACTCAGACTCTGTTTCATTGCTCACGACATGCATTGTTTCAGACGCTATGGCCGGTCATCAGCTTGTTTTCGGGCGTGCTCGGTTTGGACCTGGCGCTCTCCGGACTGTGCCGCTCGATCGCGTACGCTGGAAGCTGAGATTCAAGCTGCAGTTACTGTTAAGTGTGCAATGTGACAGCCGTTTGATTGCTGTCGCGCGATGAGACCGCCGTCTGAGGTGGAATCCAACTCGTATTGCCAGGATGTGATTCGGGCAAGAATTGCGGATGGCATGGCCTGGGACGGCCCAGTTTACTCCGATGTCAGATTGTTTCATGCAACGGACATGAGCGGCGCTTCTGGTCTGATCGGGGGCTTCCCGTGCCAGGTTGGCATTGGGGCGTGTCGTGCAGTCATGCGTGCATGAGACATTCATTGGCTTAGGGCAAGGGACCCGTTGCTCAGGGGGTGAGCCGGGCCGGCTCCAGAACTGGGCTCAGCCACAAGGAGACCTGTCTGTTGGCGGAGATATGGAGAATATTCGACAGCAGTCCTTCGCTCCTCTGCTGAATTGACAAGTCTAAGTCTAAGTTCTTTTCATTTAATTTCCAAGCTCCGGCACCCGAAGCTCCATGCGCCGCTGCAGCCAGTAATAAGTGACCTTAAACATGACGTTTGAGTTGTTGTGCTGCTTTCAAATTTCCTGTGACTGCCTTGCAGCGTTGTTTTGCCGAGAATAATTCCACGTGATGTTTGTTCACTCCGAGAACTGTTGGCATTGTTGTTGCGGAACCCTGATAATCAATGCAAATCCAATGATGATGAGGACAGTCTCAGTGACAAGAATGTTGAGCATTGCAGGCCTAGCCTAGTAATACTGGCCTGGGGCGTGTCCATGTTTCCAGCAAGTGCTGCTCAGCACGCTGTGAATTTGCCGGCACAGCGGGTGGAAATGGCACTGGAGGACCTGCTGATGGCCTAATCTGTGTGGATGGCTGTACTTTTCAGGTCGGCAACCCTGAGTATGTGGCTGCCATTGATAGACGGCTGCAAATGACAAGCTCGGCGCTGGCAGCAGTGGTGGAGTTGTCTGATGACGATATTGCAGGACCCACTTCAAGAGATAGGGCTGTCCATTCAGAAGGCAGGAGGCATGATGCTTCATGTGTTTCGTTGGCAGCAGTGGCGGAATTGTCTGGTGCTGATGTTGATGACACTGGGCCCAGTTCACGAGACAAGCCAATGCTGCCGGTGGCTGAAGGCACATCATCCGGCAAACGGAAGCGTCCAGCGGCGAATTATCACGCCGTTCGCAGGCAGGTGCTTTCTCTGATGAACAAGAGATGCTACTGCTCAAGGAAAAACAAGACTCGGTCTTCCTGCTTGGAGCAGTTCCGGGGGCAAGCGGACGCATTGGTTGAGTTGCAGCTGCGCTTACGTGCTCTCGGCAAGCACGACATGGACAAGGAGGCCATTCAAATTTAATTTCATATTCATTCCCCAGCTAGCAGGACCGTGACTCTGACTCCGCGTGTCTTGCTGCAAGCTTTTTAATTGCAACAGGGTTGATTTGGAATGTGCTGCTGCACGGCATTCGACGTTATTATTGTGCCTTGTCCCTGTCCTGTGAATAGTAACAGTGCAGTTGCTGAATAGGCTTTTTTCCTTCCTGAACGGGTCCGACCGAGTCCGTGATAATGCTCGTTGTGCAGGTCGTGAATATGATCACTTCCTGCCGCAAGAGAAACACCACGGAGGACCGCACCACATTCAGCCAGTCCATCCTGGACACTCCTGTATGCCAGGATGCTTTCGGGCGACTGCTGTTTATCGGAAAGGAACGAATGCAGAAACTTTGGAAAGCTGTGAGATCGGGCGTCCCTCCACCCAGGGATGGACGCTTCTTGAAGCAAACTCGTCAGTACCGGAAGATGCAAGGATCCACGGAGAAACAGCAGGCGGTGGTCGAGTTCTTGACGGAAATGCATGCCACTGTGGCTGAGTACATGCCCGAGGCAAACCGTGCCCGGGACACCGCCAGCCCGGTTCCCAAGACGACTGAGTCTCAGAATGGCAATGACACTGTGCCAATTGGTCTGCGTTTTCGAAAAAGGACAGGCAAGCGTCCTCGGAAATCCGTGTCTATGAATTTTGGCAAGGACACGACAGCATTGAAAATGCTGCCACCTGGCACATTCACAGGATACTTGGCTCTGCTCAACGCCCGCAGAGAAGGCAAAGACAAGATCAGCCTGAAGATGTTCAACGAAGCAGCTTGGCAGTGGACTGACAGGCAATTCGCTTTAAATCACTACTATGCATTAGTTACGTCATCCTGAATCATAGTCTAACTTAGCCTTATGACCACGGCACACCTGCACCTTCAACTCATGTTGGAGTTTATCCTTTGTCATAGGTTTGGGCCGAGTCCTTTGGCACCCGCCTGGCCATCCGACCTGTCAGCCGACACGCGCTTTGCTCTGTGTGTCTACGGCACAAGCTCATCATTCGAAAATGTGGTGCAGACGAGGTGGCGAGGGACATCCAATGCCGTCAGTACGAGCAGCACTTGAAACTGCAGTACAAGGACCGTACTTGCTACTGGGAAAAGAGGGGCCTCGCCAGGCTGAGATCCTTGCAAGGCAATGGACTGTATCCATTGAGCCTCATAATGGACGGTGCAGACCACAGCAAGTTCGCCTGCCCAAGATCAGGAGTCTTCTCCGGAAAAGACTTCTCCTCTTTGCACCGACCGACCATGGACCTGGTTGGATGTCTGCTGCACGGGCAGTCAGCCTGCCTGGCGTTGAGCCACCCGCGCCTGGCGAAGGATTCGTCCTACTCGACGGAGCTCCTCTATCACATGCTCCACCGCGTTTCCAGCCGCGTGGATCTTCGTCAAGCTGAGCTCTTCCTTCAAGCTGATAACACGACTCGCGAAGTGAAGAACAATACTCTTCTGAGAGCAATCAGCTTGCTTGTGGCATGCCATCGGCTGGCACGGGGGCAGCTCAGCTGCCTTATGTCTGGTCACAGTCACGAGGACATCGACCAGCTGTTCGCATCAATGAACACATTCATCGAGCGACACAGCGACATCCCCACGCCGTCAGCCTTCAAGGAAGTCTTGGGGGAGTTTTTTTGGCCGCAGCAAGCTGGAGAGTAGGCTGAGAGGTTCGGAGCCTCGCTCTTGTCTCGGCCGAAATCCACGGATTGATTCTGACACGCGCTGCCTGCCATGTGTGCTAGCCAGCAAGTAGGCTGAGAGGTTCAGAGCCTCGCTCTTGGTCTCGGCCGAATTTGCTGGCTAGCAAGACTCATTGGAAACTAGGCAGAGAGGATCAGAGCCTCGCTCTTGTCTCTGTTCAGGTTCCTGCGCCCGGAGACTTGCCGGCCGAACGAGCCAGACCGAGAGGTGTTTGAAGTTCACTCTGTCCGAGATTGGCTCCCTGTGTGCACTGAATCAGTTCTTATTTACTTGTTAATTTCAAGTCTATTTGTGAATGCCAATGCTTTAATGTTTTTGCCAAAGATCTGCGTAGATTTGAATTCATGGTCCTACGGTAACATTTCGTGCTCCACTTGAACTGACGTTCGTGCAAAGGAAAATGAAACTGCAGCTAGCTTGCTGCTACAGTCACCTCGGTGGAATAGCTGGGCCCGGCGCACCACACGTGTTCGCATTTGATCGCATTGGCACGCTGCGTTTTTTGGACCGCAGCAAGATGTGAAGTGTTCTTGGTGACGGGACCAGACACAAACATTGTTCAAAGCAGCATTAAATTATCATTGGTCTGACTGAGGCATTGATCGTGCCGACGTGGACTGCCGCTACTGGAACAAATTGGGATATGGAACGAAGATCCCGCACCACGATTCTGATGTGGTTCTCAGGTGGGATTCAGGGAGGGGAGCCTGCTCGGCTGTCATTGCCAGTTGGAAGTAGAAGTGGACATTGAGTGCCCGTCGTGATGTTGCCTGCAGGACCAAGCAGAACATGTCGGACGAGCGTTGGGGCAGACCAATCCTGCATTTGCCGTATGCGGTGGCTCAAGTGGCAGCTGCTGAAGGAGCACCTAGAGGCCAGGCTACTGAGGTTCTGTTAGAAGTTGAACTGCAAGTCCAGCTTTGTCTTTCTCCCCGCATGTCATCCCCAATTTAAGTTGAGCGCGGCAGTTCTTTGCAGCGACCGGGCCAACGACGAGAAAAGCAACCAGAACTGGCTGAAGATGGCATCAATTCTGCGTTTCTCAGCTGCGTTCACACATGGACCAACTCATCATGAATGAGAGCGACCGCAGCCAGGCAGCGAGCCCTACCATATGACGGATGCTGCGGGATTTCTCACCAACCTTGCCGAAAGGACGGACGTTCGGTCCCCGCCACTGCCAGTGAGCCAGGCTCTTGCAACCCCTGGGCCGTCTGTGGGTCGTGGCCCTGCTGGACGGCCGCCCACGCCGGAGGTCGTTTTCCGCCCCGTGCCCGGGCTCTATGCCACGCTTTCTTTTTGAAGCAGTAAATACTAACCATCCAATGTCAATGTGAGATTGGCTACGCATGAATGCATCCTCAGCTCAGGATCCAAACATACTTCTTTTGCGGCAGGAGTTACCCAACAAAAAGCATTTGCAGAGATATCGGCAAAGTTCGGCCAAACAGAGTATGTATGCAGCAGCCGCAAAGATGTGGGCGGCGGGTGTCCCATGGCCTCAGGCACTTTCAAAGTTTCACATTGTCTTGTGAGAATGACAGGGTATTGCAGCAATTTGAAATAAACTTACGGTGTGATGTGTGTAACATGGCATGATTAAGCATGACATACATCATTCATTGTGCAGGCTTTGCACATCATGAAGGAGGCCTTCGCGGCTGTGGACTGTTGACGGGGAGCCAGAATTTTGGAGAGTAGCCTGAGAGGATCGGAGCCTCGCTCTTGTCTCGGCCGAAACAGGAGATTCTGATTCTGCGCGAAAGCAGGCGGAGAGGATTGGAGCCTCGCTTTTGTTTCGGCCGAAATCCATGGAATCTGGCGCGAAAGTAGGCTGAGAGGTTCAGAGCCTCGCTCTTGTCTCAGCCAAAATCCAAGGAAGCAGAATCTTTGTCCACGCAAGAACAACAAGTTTGTCTCCATGCTCTGGCTTTGGGCAGCTCCATGCCGATGAATGAACTCAAAATAATTCAACATATGATTGTTACCTGGTTTTATTTTTCTTTGGCTCAAGATGCACTTTGACAAGTTGATCCTTATTATATAGGCCCAAGCCTGCATGGCGGCTGTTAGCATCCTCCCGCTAGCAAGGCACTGTCCTTTGAGCATGGCTCACAAGCCAGGCCTGCTGGGGAAATCGTCGAGCAAGTTCAACAAGATGACACGTGCCTGGCGCGAGGTGCCAGCAGCCTCGGGGTACAATAAGATCAATGTCAAGCCAACTACTACGTCAAGCCATCCACCTCAGCTCCAAGGTGGGAAAAAAGAGATGGCTTCGCCAGGGGTCAGCGAGAAGCACATCCCTTTCACAGGGGTCACCCAGAATCAGATCCGGAAGCGCAGCAAAGCCTGCCAAGATCTCCTTCAGCAGACACGGGAAGAGGTGGAATGCCTTGACCTAAAGCCGGTGGTCCGTTGCGAGCTCATTGAGCTGGCTGAAAGTTATTTGCCTGACCCGGCTAGTAATGTTCCCAAGGTGCTTTGGGAGGATAATTTCTACTGTGCCAAGGAACGGATCCGAAGGCTCAGGGAGAGCCAGGTCTGGAGCGTAGGCTGAGAGGTTCGGAGCCTCGCTCTTGTCTCGGCCGAAATCCACGGATTGATACTGAGACGCGCAGCTTGCCCTGTTTGCTAGCCAGAGTGACATGCGATGGAAGCGTGCACGAAAAAAGATATGAAGTTATTAAGAGTTCAAATGAACCTCACATGGACTTGCTGCTGTTCCCGTGTGGGCTCAGGTTGTTCTTCTGCGTGCTCGAGAACGTCGGTAATCTTCGTTGCGGCAAGCTCCGGCATGTGATGGAATATGTGACTCATGACAGGGTTTCTGCCCGTGGTTTCGGTTCCCATATTATTGATTATTATGCGAGGCTAAGCATGAGGAAAAACGTCGTCAGAGTCAGTCCCTGGCAGGAGTGTGCAAAACGAGACCTTTCGCTGCGCTGGGCAACAGTGACTGGGAAAATGGTGGGTGTCAGTGTATCTCGGTCGCAATTAATTTGTCGTTTTATGTCTAGACTCGGACGCAGTTTGCAGCATGAATGTTCAGGTCTGGCGTGAAAGAGTTTTTCTGCTGTGCTGCAAGCGTGGCAGAGAGCAAGAGTTGTTCCAGGTGCATGCTGCAGTCGACATTGATTTCTTATTATTTCTCATTGCTTAGCAGGTAATGTATGGTAACCGTGCTGCAAAGTTTCATTGACTGACCGCCTGTCTCGATCAGTTTTACGACTTCCTCGATTGCGACACCACGCACCAAAGGGCAGCTAAGCCGTGGAACACCAAAGGAAAAATACCACTGCGCCGCTGGATGCAGAAGAAATGCAGCGCAGAAGATCTGTTGCGACTGCGAGCTTGTGGCAACATCGTCATACCTCGTTGTGGCGAGCTAGCGCTCAATGCCCTGGGGCACAGCTATGTCCTTTGAGCTCATTGTGGCATGATGCTCCTTTCCCAGGCAGGCCGGGGCTTTACAGATACTCTGCAAAGAGACACTCGACAGCGAAGCTGAATGTGCTTTAGATCTTGAAATAAGAGTGAGTGCTACCTAGCTCTGGAAAAATATGAGTCTCAACGCTATATTTTGTGACACAGGAGCTATGTTTTGTGACTCAGGAGCTATTTTTTGTGACACAGGAGCTAAATTTTGTGACACAGGAGCTATGTTTTGTGACACAGGAGCTATGTTTTGTGACACAGGAGCTATATTTTGTGACACGGGCTATGTTTTGTGACACAGGGCTATGTTTTGTGACACAGGAGCTTATTTTGTGACACGGACGGACTCCTCACGTCACAAAATCGCAGGCCAAGCCGGGGCCAAGGAGGTGAGAAGACCTATAAATTGTGACACAGGAACTATATTTTGTGACACAGGAGCTATGTTTTGTGACGCAGGAGCTATGTTTTGTGACACAGGACCTATATTTTGTGACACAGGGCTATGTTTTGTGACACAGGAGCTTATTTTGTGACACAGACGGACTCCTCACGTCACAAAATCGCAGGCCAGGCCGGGGCCAGGGCAGAGGGTCAGGGCCAGGGCCAGGGCCAGGAGCAATATTTTGTGACACAGGAGATATGTTTTGTGACACAGGACTATGTTTTGTGACACAGGGCTATGTTTTGTGACACAGGAGCTTATTTTGTGACACGGACGGACTCCTCACGTCACAAAATATTGCACGCCAGGCCGGGGTCAGGAGGTCCTAGGAGCTATGTTTTGTGACACGGACGGACTCGTCCCGTCACAAAATCGCAGGCCGGCCCAGCTCAGCGGGAGCAGTTTGCGAAGCTTGTCTGTGTCTCAATCCGCATGCTTCGTTTTGATATGTGTGTTGTTTATACGGAGGGGGGCCCGGCATCACGAAAAGCATGCTTCCAGCATGGCCAAACCCAAGAACGGGGGGGTCAGCGCCCCGTTCTTGAGTTTGGCCATGCTGGAAGCATGCTTTTCGTGATGCCGGACCCCCTCCGTATAAACAACACACATATCAAAACGAAGCATGCGGATTGAGACACAGACAGGCTTCGCAAACTGCTCCCGCTGAGCTGGGCCGACCGGCAACCTCCAGACCCCGGCCTGCGATTTTGTGACGGGACGAGTCCGTCCGTGTCACAAAACATAGCTCCTAGGACCTCCTGACCCCGGCCTGGCGTGCAATATTTTGTGACGTGAGGAGTCCGTCCGTGTCACAAAATAAGCTCCTGTGTCACAAAACATAGCCCTGTGTCACAAAACATAGTTCCTGTGTCACAAAACATATCTCCTGTGTCACAAAATATAGCTCCTATGACCTCCTGACCCCGGCTTGGCCTGCGATTTTGTGACGTGAGGAGTCCGTCCGTGTCACAAAATAAGCTCCTGTGTCACAAAACCTAGCCCTGTGTCACAAAATATAGCTCCTGTGTCACAAAATATAGCTCCTGTGTCACAAAACATAGCTCCTATGACCTCCTGACCCCGGCTTGGCCTGCGATTTTGTGACGTGAGGAGTCCGTCCGTGTCACAAAATAAGCTCCTGTGTCACAAAACCTAGCCCTGTGTCACAAAATATAGCTCCTGTGTCACAAAATATAGCTCCTGTGTCACAAAACATAGCTCCTATGACCTCCTGACCCCGGCTTGGCCTGCGATTTTGTGACGTGAGGAGTCCGTCCGTGTCACAAAATAAGCTCCTGTGTCACAAAACCTAGCCCTGTGTCACAAAATATAGCTCCTGTGTCACAAAATATAGCTCCTGTGTCACAAAACATAGCTCCTGTGTCACAAAACATAGCTCCTGTGTCACAAAATAAGCTCCTGTGTCACAAAACATAGCCCTGTGTCACAAAATAAGCTCCTGTGTCACAAAACATAGCCCTCACAGAAAACAAGCTCCTGTGTCAGATAAATATAGCTCCCGTGTCACAAAATATACTTCCTGTGTGACAATATATAGTCATAGCTCTTATGTCACTGTATCATAGCTCCTGCATCACCAATCAAATAGTCTTAGCTCCAGTGTCACAAAGCTCCCCGCTTTGCAGAGGCTGACTTCTGCAAGAGGTATGCTACAGCGTGTTTTGCAGTGGTTCCCAACAAACATGACAGGTTCTTCATGAATTTGTCAAGGGTGGGGGCCTGAGGGTGAAGGCGACCGAAAATCGAAAATAATTGAGGTGCGGCATGGACATTTAGGACCATTGCTTGCGAGGGGAAGGTATTAGTGTGAGCCGCAGGCAATGTGTATCCAGTATTTCCGGTTGTGCCATACAGGGGCCGCCCACGTCACAAAATACAGCGCCCGCGCTTCGGAGCGAACTCGGCAATTTTGCAAAGCTTCCGGCATTCGAAACTGAGGGGACTGGAAATAGAAAATAATTGAGGTGCGGCATGGACATTTAGGACCATTGCTTGCGTGGGGAAGGGATTAGCGTGAGCCGCAGGCAATGTGTATCCAGTATTTCCGGTTGTGCCATACAGGGGCCTCCCACGTCACAAAATACAGCGCCCGCGCTTTGGAGCGAACTCGGCAATTTTGCAAAGCTTCCGGCGTTCGAAACTGAGGGGACTGAAAATAGAAAATAATTGAGGTGCGGCATGGACATTTAGGACCATTGCTTGCGTGGGGAAGGGATTAGCGTGAGCCGCAGGCAATGTGTATCCAGTATTTCCGGTTGTGCCATACAGGGGCCGCCCGCGTCACAAAAACAGCGCCGGGGGATTGACACGACAGGTCGCGGTCTAAGTTAGGCTGAGAGGATCGGAGCCTCGCTCTTGTCTCGGCCGAAATCCAAGGAGAAAAAAAAGCTGAGGCATTGAACAAAGTGTCATGAAACTTGTCCGCATGTACGCTTTGCTCCGGCCCAGAGTTCTGGAAAGTAGGCCGAGAGGTTCGGAGCCTCGCTCTTGTCTCGGCCGAAATCCAAGAACAAAAGCAAAGCCAAAGTTCTGGGAGCCTCGCTCTTGTCTCGGCCGAAATCCAAGATCAAAAGCAGAGGCGCGGCATTCGCAAAGTGTCATGAAACTTGTCGGGCAAGGCAGCTTAGGCTTTAGGAAAGGCTGCAACACAGCCCCAGACAGACAGACATACAAACAGACAGACAGACAGACAGACACGACAGAGGCTTTGTTGTTTCCCGAAACGAAACCAATAATTATAGTACCCAAACCATCTCTAGAGTCCCGGGCAGGTACCTTTTGCTGTGCAATGTCGTGCACACCCAGAGGCCTGCGGTTTCAGTGGTGCAGCTTGCACTTTGTTTATCAGCCAGAGTTAGTTCTGGAAACTAGGCCGAGAGGATCGGAGTTGCGCTCTTGTGTCGGCCGATAGTTTTCTTTTATTTTGTAGCCAGAGGCAGAACAGTTATGGAAAGCAGGCCGAGAGGTTCGGAGCCTCGCTCCTGTCTCGGTCGTTTTGCTAGCTAGCCAGAGGCAGAGTTAGGAAAGTTGGCCGAGAGGTTCGGAGCCTCGCTCTTGTCTCGACCGAATCCAAGACCCAGCGATGGTCCTACCAGAGGGGTGTGGTGCTTCCCATACGAAGACACCTCTTCATGCCACTGGCCGGGCATGGGACTCCCGGGACTGGTCGTCTGCCACAGTTGGCCCGCTATCATCGCGACAGTCACAGTGGCCGAGACCCTTGGGGCCAACCAATCCACGGAAGGGATTGATGACAGCCAGGCGATGCGCTAATGCGCTGGCTGGGGGGCAGGGAGTGGCGGCACGGGGGATAGCTCCGGGACAGACCGGCTTTCGTCCGTAAACAGTCCCCGGCATGCATGGGAGGCTGTTCGTTGCTGCTTTTTGCTTTCCCGCGAGGTTTCATGTCATTTCGAATCTGGGTCGATGTCCTTACCCACAGTGAAAGCTGAACACCGTTGGCCGGGTGTTGGGACTGATGTGCCAAATTCCTGTTTCTGGCCAACCCACAGAACTTCTGTGGATGACAACAGAGCAAATGGGCTAATTTAATGCGTCTGTTGGGCAGGATCCTGTGCTCACCCGTGTCGACGATCCTCTCCCCCTGACCGTGCGGCCGGCGGTCACATAGGGGTGCAAGCTTGCCGAGCGGGGACAGCGCCAGTGCCCTGTCGCCCACTTGGGGTGGAAGGGCGAGGGTTGCACAGTGCCATCAGATTGCAGGGGAGGCCCTTGGATCATTGGATCCAATGACAACTGTATTGTCGCAGACTGTGTAGTAGTAGTAGACTAATGACGACTGCATGGTCACATCAATTTTCAATAATTGCTGATTGCTTCCAACCAATTATAATAATAATACTGAATGTTCAGTCACGGTGTCATGGATTGATTTATAGCTCGCGGATTGGTTGGGAAGAAGGATGAAACTTATTATTATGTAGGACGACATTGACTGAGAACCGAAGGCCGTAAGTTAAACCCTGGGCCCTTCGAATCAGAGTCTAATCAGCAGCAGCCTTGACCTGACCTGTGCAGCGGGCTGGCCGAGGGGGCCCTAGAGACCTGCCAGGTTCCACCTTGTGGCCGTTGGTGGGGGCAGCGATCCATCCGCCGGAGCTTGTTGATGCCACTGACGCCACTGCGTGGCCACTCGTGGCGGCCACCCTTGAGGCCAACGCCCCAAAGCCCGGGGGTATGACAGCGGGGCAATGCGCTATGCGCCCGCTGGGGGTGGCCTCAACGGAGGACGGTGCGTCCGGACCTCCCCGGGGGGATCCAAAGAGGGAGGCCTAATAATGGATAGTAGGCCGAGAGGCTCGGAGCCTCGCTCTTAGTCTCGGCCTGTCTTCATAATTTTGCTGTTAGTTATTAGTCGGCGTTAAGTAGTATTGACGTCCGGATATTAGGCCGAGAGGTTCGGAGCCTCGCTCTTAGTCTCGGCCTCAGTCCTGCCTGTCTTCATTTGCTGTTAGTTAGTAGTCGGCGTTAAGTAGTATTGACGTCCGGATAGTAGGCCGAGAGGTTCGGAGCCTCGCTCTTAGTCTCGGCCTTGTCCTGTCAAACTCCAGAGTCGAAGTCAGAATCAGTCCCAGTCGTATGTCGAAGCTATGCCTTAGCTAAGGAGTCGGAGTCGAATCGAATCCTTGGCCCGCTATCGCGACAGTCACAGTCCCCGGCATGCATGGGAGGCCGTTGGTTGCTGCTTTTTGCATTCCCGCGTTTAGTCTGTTTTTGCATCCGATCCCTTTTTCAGAAGTCAGTATTATTTCAACACAGAGGTTAAATCATGAGTGCTGTGTGGACTGTGTGGAATCCTTTGGTCACTTCTTGAGGTTTCATATCATGTCGAATCTGGGTCGATGTCCTTACCCACAGTGAAAGCTGTACACCGTTGGCCGGGGGTTGGGACTGATGTGCCAAGTTCCTGTTTCTGGCCAACCCACAGAACTTCTGTGGATGACAACAGAGCAAATGGGCTAATGCGTCTGTTGGGCAGGATCCTGTGCTCACCTGCAGCGACAACCAGGGGCCCCTCCCTCTGACTGTGTTTGGCAGTCATTGGCGGGGGCACGACACCGCCGTGCAGGGACAGCGCCAGTGCCCTGGTGCCCACTTGGGGTGTAAGGGCGAGGGTTGCACAGTGCCATCAGATTGCAGGGGAGGCCCTTGGGTCATTGGACCTGGATCCAATGACAATTATAATAATACTGTTACTACTACTCAGCAGACTCAGACTGTCACTGTGTAGTAGTATTAGGAGTGACTGCTGTAACGTTGACTGACTGCATGGTAATGGTCACGTCAATTTTCAATGTCAATCAATGAATGTTCAGTCACGACATATGACACGGTGTCTCTCACGAATTGACATTGATTGTCTTGTCAGTTATTATTATTATTACTCTTATTGTAATTACTATACAGATCTGATGTGGAATCGCTTATTATTATTATTATTATCATCACTTTGCAGACAGTGTCACTGTGGCTGTGTGGTTTTGTGGGAAGTTGAAATAAAATAAGATGATAAGACTAAGATCTATTATGACGTTGTCATTGTACGACGATTGACACTGAGAACCTAAGGCCGTAAGTCAAACCCTGTGAAGCAGAATCTAATCAGCAGCAGCCTTGACCTGACCTGTGCAGCGGGCTGGCCGAGGGGGCCCTAGAGACCTGCCAGGTTCCACCTTGTGGCCGTTGGTGGGGGCAGCGATCCATCCGCCGGAGCTTGTTGATGCCACACGCCTGCGTGGCCTCTCGTGGCGGCCACCCTTGAGGCCAACGCCCCAAAGCCCGGGGGTATGACAGCGGGGCGATGCGCTATGCGCCCGCTGGGGGTGGCCTCAACGGAGGACGGTGCGTCCGGACCTCCCCGGGGGGATCCAAAGAGGGAGGCCTAATAATGGATAGTAGGCCGAGAGGTTCAGAGCCTCGCTCTTAGTCTCGGCCTGTCTTCATAATTTTGCTGTTAGTTATTAGTCGGCGTCAAGTAGTATTGACGTCCGGATATCAGGCCGAGAGGTTCGGAGCCTCGCTCTTAGTCTCGGCCTCAGTCCTGCCTGTCTTCATTTGCTGTTAGTTAGTAGTCGGCGTTAAGTAGTATTGAAGTCCGGATAGTAGGCCGAGAGGTTCGGAGCCTCGCTCCTAGTCTCGGCCTCAATCCGGTGGTCCTGCCTGTCACTGTCTTCATTAGTCGGCGTTAAGTAGTATTGAAGTCTAGTCCGGATAGTAGGCCGAGAGGTTCGGAGCCTCGCTCTTAGTCTCGGCCTCAATCCTGCCTGTCTTCAATTTAAATTTATTGCTGTTAGTTAGTAGTCGGCGTTAAGTATGTCAGAATCAGAGCCAGTCGAAGCAGATTTAAATGCCTTACCTAAGGAGTCGACCCCTGCCCCATCAGGGTTGCTCCCCACACCGTTGGCCAGGTGTGAGGCGTTCGGTTTGCCTGTGTCAGAGCCTTGAGGCCAACCTATCCCAGGGGCAGGGGTTAGATGACAGCCGGGCACATGGGCTAATGCGCCGGCTGGGGCCTTGACCTGGTGACATCGAAGCATTTTGCAAGTCACCGGAAGCAAATTAATACCGGACAAAGAAGGGAGGCCGTTCTTGGGACATGGCTGTGTTGTTAGGCCGGTTGAGTTTAGTATTATTAGTTATTCCTTGTATGTCAACTTCATTGCATTTCGCTTGCCATTGCTTGTGCTTGCTTTTGAACAGAGTAAAACCCAAAGCCTGCAACCTTCAAGCCGAGCAGTGCTGCAAATCTTCCATTGTTTTGTTCTCTGTCGTTGTGATGCATTGCTGCAGCAATTGCTCAAGCTGTATTTTGCAAAGCCATGATTCTGAATTGCCGTGATGTTGCTGCTGGCCTGGAGACCTCCCTGAAGCTTCATTATCCACACGAAGATATTTTGATTTTAGGTTTTGAGTTGTTCAACCTCGATGTGGTCTTGGGCTGCTTTCTGGAGTCGAACGCCGATTCTGATTGGCTGAGAGCTATGGCCAGTACATGTGTCCTCACAAAGTACTTCATCATGGGCTTGAAAGCTGACCAACGTCCGGAAGGTGGCCCTTTTCCTCGAACTCCTCTGGACCGGCTTGCTCCTCCAGTGCTGCGGGGGGCCAACCTTCTCCGAGAGGCCGCCGGAAGGCCTTTGGGTTCGCTCTTATTTCAAGCCCAGGAGTTCCTCGAGCATCACGCGGATGTCTTCCTCCACCAGAGCGCCTGGTTCAAACTCGCCTTTGAGATTCATGAAACTTTGAAGGATCTCGAATGGGTCCCTTCACCAAGCGAGGAGAGCTAGATTTTTAATGTGAAAGCAGGCGGATCCACGTCGTCCAGTAAGTTATGGAGACTAGGCCGAGAGGATCGGAGCCTCGCTCTTGTCTCGGCCGAAATCCTTCTTCTGGAAAGTAGGCTGAGAAGTTCGGAGCCTCGCTCTTGTCTCAGCCGAAATCCTTCTTCTGGAAACTAGGCTGAGAAGTTCGGAGCCTCGCTCTTGTCTCAGCCGAAATCCAAGTAAGTTAGACAAGACACTCGATGCAACCACGATCCCATTGCTCACGAGCTTTCAAAAGGTGCGGCATGCAGAAAGCAGTATTAGTAGAGCATTAGTAGTAGTATTAGTATTAGTATTAGTATTAGTATTAGTATTAGTATTAGTATTAGTAGTAGTATTAGTATTAGTATTAGTATTAGTATTAGTAATAGTATTATTTTTACTATTAGTATTAAGTATTAGTATTAGTATTAGTATTAGTACTAGTACTAGTACTAGTATTAGTATTAGTATTAGTATTAGTATTAGCATTAGTATTAGTATTAGTATTAGTATTAGTATTAGTATTCGTATTAGTATTAATATTAGTATTAGTAATAGTATTAGTATTAGTATTAATATTAGTATTAATATTAGTATTAGTATTAGTATGAGTAGTAGTATTAGTATTAGTATTAGTATTAGTATTAATATTAGTATTAATATGGATATTGGTATTGGTATTGGTATTGGCATTCGTATTAAAGTGATAGTATCAGTATCAGTATGAGTATTAGCATTAGCATTAGCATTAGTATTAGTATTAGTATTAGTATTAGTATTAGTATTTAGTATTAGTATTAGTATTAGTATTGGTATTGGTATTAGTATTAGTATTAGTATTAATATTAGTATTAGTATTAGTATTAGTATTAGTATGAGTATGAGTATGAGTATGAGTATGAGTATGAGTATGAGTATTAGTATTAGTATTAGTATTATTCGTATTAGTAATAATGATTCATAGCAGTTGCAGGCCATTAGCTAGTAGTCATCATTTCGTTGACGACGTCAAGGTAGCAAGCATAGTAGTTAGTAGGCGGATGGGTTAATATATAATAAATAATTAAATGCACTACGACACATGAGCCTGCGGCCAGGCTGACTTTTCCCTTGACGTCGCTGAGAGGCAACGATAAAGTCGTCTGCCGATGCAGCTTATGAGACGCGGGAAACATTTGAGAATTCTCATGCCATTATTATGCTGGTCGAGCCTAAATAAAAGCGCGTGATGTGCTGCTGCAGCTCGAGCTGTCAGTGAGTGTGCGTTGCGGTGCTGTATTATTGCATGTAATGTCTGAGCAGGACCATCATTGATGATAGTAATATGACAGTAAATCTCGGTTTCATTTTGCAATGCTTCACGATTGCGGCCGGGCTCATCATTGGTCTCTGCGTGAGTGTAGACTGACAATCAGTCTGTCATCGAGTGCCCAGCAAGCATGCCTGGCACGAAGAGAACGGCTCTGGGTCGACCTTCCTTGGGGGGGAGCTCGAATGCAAGCAAAAGTGGGAAGAACCCCAAGCGAGCGAAGTCGGACGCCAGTCTGGGAAGTGAGATGATCGTGAGCGACATTTCACCAAATGTGGAACGCTTGAGAACATGGTTGTTCCCTGGTTCAGGCAATTACAACATTCGACGCTGAATCCGTGTCTCCTTCTAATTGACAATGTATTTCTGACAGTGTTTTCAACGTGAGGTCTGACAAGCTGAGCTCCCATCGCTCTGTCGACCGCCTCCTGCAGGCTGAGTTGGCAAACCAGGTGGGGTCACGGAGCAGCCTGCTGCGTGTGGGAGCCAACTACTATTCGGACGCCGACAACACATGTCACTCGCAGGAGACTGTTTTGGAATTCCTGCGGTTCGTCGAGGAGAAGTTTCCACCTGAGGAGGGTGTGAATCTTGGCCCCAGGACTTTCTGTGTTCGAGTGCAGCAACCTGAATTGAATTGAAAATTGTTGTGCCATGATCTGGACAGCAGAGAAATGCTTTACAATCCCAAGTCTGCTGCCAAGGACATACTGCCAGACCGTGGATCGTGCAGGTCCCACATGTCTGAGGCCCTGGCAGCTGCCCTGGTCTCCGAATGCAGGCTTCAAGGGGTACGTGGAGCCCGTGCCCGGGACGTTTTGGAGCATGTTTACGTACTCTAAGGTAGCAGTCGGGTATTGCAGGGGGCCTGGCAAAGCCTTACAATCATGCATTTGGCTGAGGACTCCCTCTATCAGCTCCTGGAACTCGTGTACATCAACGGGCCAGCATCGATGCATTTAATTTGGGATTTGCTTTATGGATTGGATGTGCAGCCGGCGAGTGTTGAGACTGACTAGAAGCCAAGGTTCCAAACAGACCCAAGCCAGGGAGGAGTGGAGGCGTTGACCATCGCGCCACAACGACAAGACAGTGGTCTGAAGAATCAGTTCGTAATCGCGTCGGATGAGATTTCAAGCTCGGCTGCGGGCCTCCTGGACCCTCAGAAAATCATTTGTGCAAAGGGATGGACGCGATCCGTGTGTGGCATTCTCATGCTCCTGCTTTGCTTCCAAGACAGCGAGTTCTACAAGGACGGGGGGGAAATTAGTAATAAAAGAGGGCCAGGGGGGGGGTTAAAAATGGTAAAAGGAGGGCTCTGCGCGGTAACACATGAAACGTTGCGGTCATTTTCTTTTGTAGGACGGATGCATTGCCTTCATTTAATTTGTTAAGTCATGTCTTGTCCTGCACGGAGAGGAGATGCCAGAGTTTGTCCGGAGGAGCAAGTTCATTGCCGTTCATGTTCAGGGCTAGATAATAATAAGTGAATGCATGCAGAGACGATGCAGGACGTTTGCCACTGTGCACTGCGTGGTGATGCCGGGGAACTTGGACCCGGGCAGCCTCATCCTGAAGAACCGCAGTGCCACGGCATTTAACGAAATGTGACGGCAGACTTAGCACAATTTGATTTCAGCATTGGGATCTGAATCATGCACATCCATGACAGGTGTGACCATGGCTTCGGCGATAAGGAGGAAACCAAACTGCTTCAATTTGGTGCATCAGATCGTGCTGGTCAAGAAAATGAAGTGCGAGGACGTTGGGTCGTTGGAGGACTGGTTTCATGCGTTTGCTGACTTACAGACTGACTGCCATACCATTGGCCGTCTGAATCTGAGTCTTATTGTACCTTGTAACGCTTGGAGGCGTGGGAGCATGCGGCCAAAGAAGCGGAGGCGTACAGAATTGGAAGTCTTGAAAGCAAAGCCGCCCTGCAGCTGTTGACCGCCGTGGATGGCCCAGTCTTCGAGAAGCTGAGCGACATGGTGAGGACAGCCCATACTTGTGGAAACTAGGCCGAGAGGATCGGAGCCTCGCTCTTGTCTCGGCCGAAATCCAACGGCTTAGGACCTTAAAGTTCTCACGGAAACTAGGCCGAGAGGTTCGGAGCCTCGCTCTTGTCTCGGCCGAAATCCAACGGCTCAGGACCTTAAAGTTCTCACGGAAACTAGGCCGAGAGGTTCGGAGCCTCGCTCTTGTCTCGGCCAAACTGAATTCCAACGGCCATGGACGTTAAAGTGTTCTCACGCACGGAAACTAGGCCGAGAGGTTCGGAGCCTTGTCTCGGCCGAAATCCAAGGGCCTTGGACCTGTAAGTCCATGTTCTTCGAGGACCTACGGGATGAACAAGATACTCAATCATGAGCCCATCGCTGACGGCCTTTTCAACAGAGATTACTGCGCGGCCAGCGGGCAGTTGAAGCCATGGGCTGATATCTTGAGCAATACACCGCAGTCCCTGGAGCTCACGCTGCACCGCATGGAGGAAGACTACAAGAACCTGCACGTGAAGATGCGCAAACCCTTTGCCTCAAAGGACGTGGAACCTCAGCGGCTACATAGTACAAAAAGCTCATCCTAGCCTGTTCTGGAAGTTTCAGTGTCGCGATACATTAGGCTTGTCGTCTGGCCTTGAAAATATCGCAGCTTGCGTCGCTGAGGAAGCCTGCTTGAAACGTTGCGCCCTGTTCCTGGCTGCTCTGGTACGTGCTCACGAGTACTTTCCGAAGGGCTTGATGGATCGCGAAACAGGAAATCTCACGAAATCGTTTCAGTTGCAGCAAGAAGACTGCTAGGTCTGCTTTGCTACGGGTTTGGCAAAGCTCAGTGGGTGCGTTTTTTTCTGGTCCTGGTTCACCCTGAGGTTCATGCTCCGACATTTGGATGCAGACCTGGAGAATTTGCTAGAGCAGTCGGTGCCGCCGGTGGACTTCAGCATGCTGGCCTGCTTCCGCGGCATGATGTTGAAGCTGAAGAAGGAGGCTTGCAAAGAGCGGCACGGTTCCCGTGGGAAATAAGTAGTCTGATAATTTGCATATTATATTATTATTTGTCTGCTGTTCAGTGTTATTGTAAGTTGTTGCAGCTTTGTCCGTCTCACTGAAGATCAGCTGGCAATATTTAATTGCAGGCAATTTGAGATGTGTATCACTATTACCTCAATTCATTTATCATGTCAAACACGACGTTGCAACTACTTTGTGTTGCTGAGCCTGGGAATTTGTTGTAACGTGTTGAGAGGCCGAGGAAGAGCAACTTCTGGAGTCAGAAAAGCCGGGAGCCCACTG
>CAJNDT010001591.1:928402-980774 GCA_905221615.1 Symbiodinium sp. CCMP2592 | reverse complement strand
AAATCCTGGGGAAGGGCTCCGGATTGCCGGATTAAAAATTATTTAAATTATTTAATTCCTCGGCCCTGGACCCCCGGGGACCCCTCCCCTTCAGGATTTAAATTATTTAAATTATTTAAATTATTTAAATTATTTAAATTATTTAATTCCCGGCCCCATTTAAATAATTCAAATAATTTAAACAATTTAAATCCTGGCCGGGGACCGACCCTCAGCGCCCACCCATCGTCCCAACCCCCCCCACCCACCCTTCCTCCCACTTCACACTCCCTCCACCTCCTGCCCACCCTACCTCCCAAACACCCTCCCACCACCCTCTCACCCACCACTTCAAGGGCTAGGGATCCCACACATCTGCGGGCAAAATCTGGCGGAAGTGATCCGCCACCGAGCAAACAGCCTGTAAATACCGCATTAAACAAAGGGCCAGGGATTTCGCACATCTGTTGGCAATATCTGGCGGAAGTACCGACTGCTCACTTCCGCCAGATTTTGACAACAGATGTGTCAAATCCCTGGCCCTTTGTTTAATGCGGTATTTACAGGCATTTTGCTCGGTGGTGCATCACTTCCGCCAGATTTTGCCCGCAGATGTGTGGGATCCCTGGCCGTTGTTTTAACGCGGTATTTACAGGCTTTCTGCTCGGTCGCGGCTCGCAGGGATTAGGGGGACACCCCTTGCGATCTGTGGTTTTCGGATCTGAGTTTTCACAAGACCTGAAGGGGACACCCCTTGCGATCTGTGATTTTGGGATCTGAGTTCTTACAAGACCTTAGGTGGACACCCCTTGCGATTTGTGATTTTGATACTTATATTTGTTACAAACACATTTAGGGGGACACCCCTTGCGATTTGTGATTTTGGAACTTATTTGATATAAAAACCTTCAGGGGGACACCCCTTGCGATCTGTGTTTTGCGGATCTGAGTTTTCACAAAACCTTAGGGGGACACCCCTTACGATCTGTGATTTTGGGATCGGCGTTTTTACAAAACATAAGGGGACATTCCTTGCGATTCGTCATGTTGGGATCTAGCTTGCGCGAAAGCCTTTAGGGAGACATCCCTTGCGATTTGGTATTTCGGGATCTACTTTAGCGCAAAAGCCTTCAGGGGACACCCCTTGCGATTTGTGATTTTGGAACTTATTTGTTATAACAACCTTTAGGGGGACACCACTTGTCTCTAATTTGAAAATTGGGGGGAGCTCCACCCTTTCTTCTTGAGTGTATGCTCTCTTCCATTGTTAAAACGGCAACGGAAATAATCAGGATCCCCTCCCCTTATCAGGAAAGAAAGGAGGTCTCTTCTTGCCGAGGGCTAAACGGAGCCCTCTTCTTTCTCATGAAGTTGGAGCGGCCTGTTTGCTTTGTTGAGATGGCGCTTTCTTCTGTCCCATTAGATTGGAGGAAGCCCTCAGTCTCTTCTTGTCGAGGATGAGGCAGAGGATTTGTCTTTTTGGAAGCTAATTCAGAGCATGGGGTAGAGGGCTGCTCATGTCTTGTTGAAGTCTGATCCTCCCCTTCTTTTGAAGATTGAGCGAGCTCTGTCTTCACTTCTTGAAAGCTATCCCTCTTCTATCCCTTGAAGAGGAAGAGGGGACGACAAGGAGCTCCTCTCTCATCTTGTCGACTATAAGAGGCAGCCGCAGTTCTTTTTGAAACTGGAGATGCGTTGAGCCTTGTCTTCTTCGACTAGAAGGGAGCTCCCTTCATTTATCGTCAGAGGAGATGGAGAGTTACCAAGAGGTAGAGGAGCTCGCTGCTAGAAATCAGCTGAATGACTTGGAGGGACTTTCTCCGTGTTTTCGTTGAGGGGTGGGGGAATCTCCGCCTTTTCTTCTTGAGCGTATGCCCTTTTCCATCTTTTGAAAAGGTAAGGGAAACAATCAGGATCTCTTTCCACTGCCAAGAGAGAAAGGAGGTTTCTTCTTCTTGTGCGTATGCTGTCTTCCATCTTTTGAAAAGGCAAAAGAAATGCTCAAGATCCCCTCCCCTTATGAAGAGAGAAAGGAGTTATCTTCTTTCCGACCGATGGGTAAACGGAGACCTTTGAATTCTCGTGAAGTTGGAGGGGCCTGTCTGCTGGACTGAGATGGAGCTCTCTTACGCCTCATTGCATAGGAGGAAGCTCTCAGTGATTTCTTGTGGAGGATGAGGTAGAAAATCTTTCTTTTTGGAAGCTAGGGGAGCCCTGTCCTTTCTTGCTAGGAGCGATGTCTCTTCAATCTTCTTAATTAAGACGACAAGGCGACATACCAAGAGGTAAAAAGGGATGCTCTCTTCTGTTGCCACGAATATCCTGGGGACTCTCTTCTTATTTTGGAGCATGAGGTCTTTTCCTTTTGAAGGCTGAGGGATGACCAGATGTCTCTACTTGAAAATTGGGGGGAGCTCCACCCTTTCTTCTTGAGCATCCCCCCCCTTATCAAGAAAGAAAGGAGGTCTCTTGTTGCAGAAGGGTAAACGGAGCCCTCTTCTTTCTCGTCAAGTTGGAGCGGCCTGCTTGATTTGTTGAGATGGCGCTTTCCTCTGCCCCCTTAGATTGCTCTCAGTCTCTTCTTGTCGAGGATGAGGCAGAGGATTTGTCTTTTCGGGAGCTAATTCAGAGGACGGGGTAGAGGGCTGCTCATGTCTTGTTGAAGGCTAAGGGGAGGACCAGACTCTTCTTTTGAAGATTGAGACAGTTCAGTCCTCACTTCTTGAAAGCTATCTCTCTTCTATCCCTTGAGGAGAAAGAGGGGACGACAAGGAGATCCTCTCTCTTGTTGTCGACTAGGAGGCAGCCGGAGTTCCTTTTTTCTCGTGAAGTTGGAAGGGTTCTCTGCTCCTTGGAGATGCTGCGGTAGGGGATGTGCCAAGGGATCTCTTCCTTACCCTTTTGGAGAAAAGAAGCTCATTTCTTGCGGATGACGAAGCAGCGAGCTCTCTTCATTTATCGTCAGAGGAGATGGAGAGTTACCAAGAGGTAGAGGAGCTCGCTGCTAGAGATCAGCTGAATGACTTGGAGGGACTTTCTCCGTGTTTTCGTTGAGGGGTGGGGAATCTCCGCCCTTTCTTCTTGAGCGTATGCCCTTGTCCATCTTTTGAAAAGGTAAAGGAAATAATCAAGATCTCTTTCCGTTGCCAAGAGAGAACGGAGGTTTCTTCTTCTGGTGCGTATGCTGTTCTCCATCTTTTCGGGATCCAATCCCCTGATCAAGAGAGAGAGGAGTTCTTTTCTTTCCGACCGATGGGTAAACGCAGATTTTTGAATTCTCGTGAAGTTGGAGGGGCCTGTTTGGTTGCTGCTTGCCGCTTTCTTTGTGTTAGCTTGCTGTCCGACTCAGGTCTTGTGACACAAACCTGACATTAACAGAATGTTGTTCCAATACGTGCCCTAGCTCGCTGGGACCAGCTCGCCGGCCTTCGTGTGAGGATATATGACCACAGCAAAGCCCGAATGCCAGCTTCCAAATAGACCCTGTTTAAGCCAGCCCCCCCCCCCCCCCCCCACTCCCCCACCCGAAAGCACGTGGCGAGGCCGCTCCCCTCGCATAGATGGCTCGTTCCCGCGAGGCCAGGAGGGTCGTCTCTTAGCAAGATCCGCGTCCTCGGGGTTATCACGGTGCGGTTTGTTGGGTTTCACGGGATTCGGAATTTCTTCGTGATTGAGTGCCATCGTGTTGTGTTTGTTTTCGGAGGTGGGCTGCGTAAACTGGGAAGCGAAGAATTTGAGGTGTTTTGCTGGAATTCAAGTAAACCTCCTCGGACATGTCAACATTCTGCAGTGCCATCTCTCGAGTTGACTTGCAGTCCTCCTGGCCATGGCAACGTTGCGGTGGCCGTGCAATCCGGATGTGCGCACTGAGTACAATACTTTGTCTCTGGCGCTTCGCGACTTGCCGGATCTCCCGGCATTGCACATATGTAATCTCGCCATTGCCGCAGTCGCACCTGAAGCAGGCGATCTTCTGCTGAAGCGCCTGACAGACCCGGAAGAACTGGAGAGAGTGGTGGAGAGCACACCTGCCGATCGAGGTTGGGCCTTCGCGCAATTGACCATCTTGCGCATGTCCTTTCGTCCTAATCACGATGATCCTGCGCCGCCTGCAGCATTGAAGGGACATCAAGGGCGTTTGCTGGAAGCGTTTGCAGCTCTGACGCGGCTCTTGGAGGCCCTCAATGTCGCGGTGCCGCCTCGCGAGATTATAGCATTGCCCGTCCCGTCGGATGAGGAGGGATAATCCCCGAGCTGATCTTTCCACTTGTCCAGGACTACTCGCTGTGAGTGGCCGGACTCGTTGTGCGGTCTCCGCACGGTTGGTCAAATGAAGGTGTGTGGTTGTAATTGAATGGAGCTTTCGTTGTGGCCGTCGACTTGTCCAGGATCGCTCGCTGTGGGTGAACGGACGTGTCGCGGGTTCTCGAAGACTTAACGAAAATCTCCTGGGCAAAACGATGCTCCGCACGCGATGTTTAGCGTTTGTGTGGCTGCAAGAGCTCCATTTGCGAGCATCTCGCGGAGAACTCGGTCAACTCGTTTGTTTGTGTTGTCAGGCTGTGCGCTTCTCCCTTCCTCGCCGACGTTTCTGCTTCTACTCGTGGCTTTCGTCGAGGCCGGGGCGGTCGACTCGGAGAGAGCAGGGCAGAGGGGGGGGGGGGGAGGGGAAGGCTGGGGGGTGGTCTTCGGACGTTTCATTGAGGCTTATTTGTTTGTTTACGTTTGCTTGGGTCTTGGTGTGCGATTGTCGTCAAAGAAGTCAGGGTGGGACAGGAGATTTCACAGAGAAGACTTCTTTTGGACGTCATTCGACTTGGTTTTGTGGGATTCCTTGCAGCTTTCATCGGTTTTGCTTGGGTCGTTTCCCAGGATGTTGGTTGTCGTTGTCTTTGGAAGTGGAAGATTTCATCAGCGTCTCAGATTCTCGGGTTGCTTCTGGCACGCCACTTGAGCTGGTGGCGAGCTTCCGTTTGACTTCGGTTCGAGTAAACGGTTTGAGATGGTTCCGTAGGATTTGTTGAATGGGTTGATTTGCGTGGTTCTGATGGATAACATTGCCTTCTCGGTTGACGTTTTCTTCGACTGCCCACCAGGACCACTAGGAGCTTAGTTGCATGCTTCGTAGTTTTGGGCGGATGCTTTCGTGGACGTATAGTGTTCTTCTGTTGCTTCTGGGAAAACGCTCGCCATAACGGTGAACCTCCATTGGGGGCAGTGGGATTGTTGGATTGTCGGTTGTCTCCGGTAGACTAGAGGCGGGCGTCGTGGAGTTCATGTAACATAGTTTGTTTCTGTGTTTCGGTCATGGTTGCTCCTGGAACGTCGATGGCCACCAGACTATTCGCTGGAGTGTACAAACGGGTCTCTTCTGCACCGGCTCCGACGCTCCATTAACGGATGCTGCACACTTGTCGAGGTTGCTGTCGAGTGCAAGCCAGTGGCTTGACAACTTGTCGAGGTCGCCGTCGAGTTCAAGCCTGATCGGAAGGGCGCCAAATGCACGCAGGGCGACTGGCGTTCTGGACAATATGGCGGCGTTCCAGAACAGACATGCCGTGGAAGGATCACACATCCGCCAAACGAGACGTGTCAAAAGTCCTCAGGTACCGTGGGCGTCTCAGGCCGATCGACAACAGAAGGACCCTGCAGCCATCCGCCGCCAAGATGTTCATGGAACAGAAGGTTGTTGGCCGTGTTCTGGGATTGTAGAAAAGAGGAAACAACAACCAAAAAGCGGTTTAGTCCCGTCGCCTTTCCCGCCCGCAGCGATCCGTGGCGCTCGCCTGTCAGCGAGGCACGTCTGTATTGGGTTTAGGCCCTAAAATAATCTCGGACCCCGAACCGTAGAAATGGCAAACAGTTTCTTGGAGTACGACTCACTGGTGTTTTCGCGCCAAGATTGGGTTGACAGTTGCAAGATTAGGACATGTTCAGAAGCCAATAGGAGGAAAGCGATTTCTGAGTCGACCGTCTCCCGGCACCCCGAAAGGTTGTCCGTGGCGGTGTTCCTCCGCGCTGCCGCACGACATGCTGTCGTTGAGTTGCGGAGGCTATCCGCTTCAACTTTGTTTGAATTGACATTTTCCATGCAAGGCAGTTCTATCGCTCTTGTGTCGTTTTTTTCCCGCTTTCGGATCTGATCAGGATAGGAGCACTGGACTCTGTGCGACGGACGTTGTCCGACTTCTAGCCATGCGAAATGCGCACGAAGGGAATGACGTGCGGCCGCTTCGATCCAAGTGGAATATCGACCTGCGTCGCATTCGCGGCCGCATACACAGCTGGTACGGGCACTTCGGATGGATAACGCCCGAATGCTGCATCGATCATCCGCGAGCGCATGAGCATGAAGGCCGTGTTTACTTGGCTTCCGAAGACGTGCAAGAGGAGCTTTCTGGAATCGGTGCCGAAGTCTGCTTCTTTCTTTACGAACACGCTTTCGGTCTCGGAGCCATGAACGTACGACCCCGCCCAGGCCAAAGCATCTCCTCGGAGGTTGCAGAAATAAAGACGTTCGGTTTCATGCGCCAGGAGAACCTTGACGACTCGGCTTGTCTTGCTGCACGTGAAGAAGTGTTCGAGAGGGTGCGTTGTGCTTTACACAAATCGCTGGAGAGGCGCCCTGCCTGTGAGAGAAAAGACGAGAACAAACAAATCAAGAGACCCTCGTATTTGTGTCGACGCATTGTTGAACATCTGCTTACGAAGGCCGAATCTCCGGAGCACAGAACGGGTCTCTGGGAGCAGGCGGTTCCGGAATACGTGGATTGTGCTATGACAAACTTGAGCCGCGCTTTTAAAGATCATTTTTGGTTCTTGGAGACTGACTTGTCCGGGGCCATCTGTGTGGCTTTCCGTTGGCTATACGCGCATGACGGCTGGTGGCCCGAAGTGGAGCTCTTCCTTGAACAGAAGTACGCGGAGTGGATGGCGGTTCTGACCGTGGACGACAAGGTGTGGACTTGCATGACAGAGCGCGTTTCTCGAGCCGACGGACAGCTTCGAAGTATGCTTTACAAAGCCATTCGCACGAGCTACGATGCCGCGAGCAAAATCGCGCTGGATCCGAATGTCACAAAGACGGGATCGGAGCGCGTGGAGGCTTTCGTCGAGTTCTGGGTTGCTACGATGATGAGCAAGTGTTTGTCTTGGTGGGAAGACGCTCGAAGGCGGGCCAGCAGCGTCGTGCTGAACGAGGTGGGTGTCTTCGACCTTTTTCGGGATCTACTGCACGATGGCCGTCTACTTCCAGCGGCGTTGCTGGAGCGACAAAACTTTCCGCCTAGAAATTGGTTGTTTCTCAAGGACCTCGTGCAGGTGGCCTTTCTCGCAAACCAAACACCCTGTTCCCGCAAAAGATCTTTAGAGGACTCTTCAGTTCTCTCGAGCCGCACTGCCTGCGTGTGAGATGCAGAGTCTTCTGCGTGTGCCGACATTCCCGTCGAGACGGCGATTCTCCATTGGTCCAGGACTACCCGCTGTGGGTGGCCGGGCTCGTTGGGCTGTTTTCCTGCCTTGGTGACTTGAACTCTGCCCAAGCTGTCTGCGTTAGCTTTTTCCAAAGGGTATTTTCGGTGCAAAATGGGTTTTTACGCGAAGCGCCGACTTGCGAGCGTAGCAGATGCATCGCACATGATTGCTTGCATACCTTTCGCCGGTCGAAAAGGGATCTACTGCACGATGGCCGTCTACTTCCAGCGGCGTTGCTGGAGCGACAAAACTTTCCGCCTAGAAATTGGTTGTTTCTCAAGGACCTCGTGCAGGTGGCCTTTCTCGCAAACCAAACACCCTGTTCCCGCAAAAGATCTTTAGAGGACTCTTCAGTTCTCTCGAGCCGCACTGCCTGCGTGTGAGATGCAGAGTCTTCTGCGTGTGCCGACATTCCCGTCGAGACGGCGATTCTCCATTGGTCCAGGACTACCCGCTGTGGGTGGCCGGGCTCGTTGGGCTGTTTTCCTGCCTTGGTGACTTGAACTCTGCCCAAGCTGTCTGCGTTAGCTTTTTCCAAAGGGTATTTTCGGTGCAAAATGGGTTTTTACGCGAAGCGCCGACTTGCGAGCGTAGCAGATGCATCGCACATGATTGCTTGCATACCTTTCGCCGGTCGAAAACACTGACATTTTTGTTTCGACTCTAAAGGTACAGTCAGGTAGGTAGGTAGGTGGCTGGGATAGATTTTGTTTTGTGACCTTGCGTGCAGCATGGATAATGTCCTGGGGACTGACACGTACGTGGTCCACACGCTGCGGCCTATTTTGTCTGCAGAAAATTTGGTGGATTTCCTGCAACACATGCGAGCTCTCGATGAGGCGCATCGCGAAGATGTCTTCTGGTCCTTGTGGCGCTCGGTTTGGGAGGTGGTACACGAAATGCACAGTGGTCTTGCTTGCGGGGCTTGCTCAGTGCCTTTGCGACGGTACACCTGTACGGATGCAACCTGCAGACGCTGCAACGAAGGACTGGGTGGATTCCAGTTCCCCTTTCTGGGGCCTTGGAGCCGAGAGTTGGTGTGCCCCGACCTTGCGATCGATCCGTTTGAGGCTAGACGGGCGTTGTCTGTCTGCACCAGCATTATGTCCCGGGAGCGCCGCACGGAGCTGTCCTCGGGGCTGGCGGCCGCAGACATTGTCTCGCCGATCGTGTGGCGAGCTATCTTCGCTGCCGAACTCAACAGTCTTCATGATCGTCCGGGGGCAAGGATTCACGAGGTGCTGGCCACGTGTCGCCGCTGGCAGCTAGGCCAGCCTCTCTGGCGCGACCCTCTTGTTGACGTGCCATCTGCTGCCGCAGCTCGCTCGAATTCCATGGGTCGCCTTGGCCTCGTGGTCGCTCCACGTTGCTGTGGCAGACCCGGATGTTCCGATGCCCAAGACTTGTGTGTTTTGCGGCGGGTTGCTGAATGTGGGGGCTTCCACGGAGTAGTGCCGAGCCTGCCTCGCGGACAGCATTCGCACCGAGCTTGAGCTGGTTCGCAGGGATAACTAAGGCCGACATCGGACCAGAAGTGGGAGACGCGTTGCCGGCCGCGTTGCGGCTCCTACAAGTCCTGTTCGACCCGGACGACTCGCTGTGGGTGGCCGGAGTCTCGAAGACCCGAAGTAATTCTGCGGGGTAGATAGTCTTCTGCGGCACATGCCGACTTGTCCAGGATTACTCGCCGTGGGTGACCGGACTCGTCGCGTGGTCTCCGTGGCATAGCGAAAGGCAGTAGCGCATCGCATATTAGCGGTGCTGTCCAAAACTGCGAGGGCGATTGCGCTTTGCGATGTGCACTAAAGCTAGTACAGACGCATGCTGCTCTGCCCGGGGCTCGCTAGGATTCGTTCGTCGAGTTTCTGCGCGCTTGCGCCCGCGGATTGCCGAGGCCGGGAAGGTTGATTGAGGGGGCTTCCCAAATTCGGAATTTCCAGACGACTGCTGCAGATCTTGTTTCTGTTTGGAAGTTGAAAGGATTGCGATTTCGATTTCGGGACGACTGCTTCGGATGTGGTTTCTGTTTGGAAGTTGGAAGGATAGCGATTTCGATTTCGGGACGAATACTTCGGATGTCCTTTGTGTTTGGAAGTTGGGAGGATAGCGATTTCGATTTCGGGACGAATACTTCGGATGTGCTTTGTGCTTGGAAGTTGGGAGGACCGTGATTTCGATTTCGGGACGAATGCTTCGGATGTGGCTCGTGCATGGAAATTGGGAGGACCGCGATTTCAATTTCGGGACGAATGCTTGGGATGTGGTTCGTGCTTGGAAGCTGGGAGGATAGTGATTTCAGTTTCGGGACGAATGTTTCGGGTGTGGGTTGTGCTTGGAAGTTGGAAGGATAGTGATTTCGGGAAGCAGGGACGAGCGGAGGCTTTCCGTGAACGATGGGGTTCGTGACGCAGTGATGCGAAGTATGCGGAGCTCCGCATGTGGCGAAAAGGTCGGATCGATCCGTGCCGGCTGCCTGGCAGCCTGGTGGCTTGACTTTTGGCGCTGAGTTCAGCCGGAGCTTCCAGGGCATTCCAGGGCTGAGATCGGCACAGCCGAAGGATTCGTGCAGCGCATTGTGGCAAAGCGAGCCGACGAGACGAGCTCTTCATGAAGAGCCTGGCATCCGCTGCGAAACGGACGAAGCGCTCAGTGCTTCGGGCTCGCCCCAGGGCATCTTCGGGCATGACCCTCCGTGTGTCATTACATCAGTCGCGACATGCTAGAGGTGTGTTTCGGTCCGTTTCCTAGGGGTGAGGGTTCGGCTTGTTTCTTGCCACATCTTAGAGGAAGAGTCGGTTGCTTGTCTTGGCAGTGCTGGGGCTGGGATCCTTTGCTTATCCGGACTTGGTGGGCGCCTAGTTTCCTTACCACCTTGAATTTGGAGTGTTGATAGCCACACAGTCGACTGGGACATCGACTACGAGAGCAGGGGTCTGCTGCTGTTTTTTGCTAAAAGCAAGAGTCCTCGCAGAAGAACACCCTACGGCTTCCCTCGCCTCGGACCATGTACACACTCATCTGTGGCTATCAAAGAGATATGCGATGTTGCCTTGTCAAGATCCGCAAACTCGGTATGCCTCAACCCTCCGGATTCTTCGTCACGATTTACGACCTCTCCGTCAACCTTCCCGGGTCACTTCGGCAGGTTGTGGCGTGCTGACGGAATCGAATCGAAGCTTCGAATCAAGAGGCCGGGGGTTCGGGCAGCCGGGGCTTAAGACTTAGACCAATCTGCACCGGTGGGATTGGGGCTGGCTGCAGCAGTGTCTTCGCCCGGGCTTCTGCTTTGATTTCTTCGAGCTTTTCCGTGTCCGGCATTTTTGATTAGTTGTCCTTTGGCCTGTGGCCTTGAACCTTCGGTGTTTTAGGGCTGAGGGGGTCTCGGGCATAGTGGTATTCGGACTAGATATCGTGGGGGAACTGGCGGCAGTGACGCTGTTGCTGACGACGGGAAGGGCACGGGTGACCCAGCACCGCGACGCACATGAAGGTTACTGTCCCCGAGAACGTTGCAGGAGATCGTGGAGTCAGATCGCGAAACAACAGACGCCTGCTGGCTTTGCGAGCATTGCAAAAGCTGCCGCTGGCTTCGGCTTGAAACTTCGTCGAGGGAATTGGCGTTCGAGTCGACGATTCCACGTGGAGGACATCGTGCACGCGAAATTCATGCCCCGACCTGAACCTTAGATGACACCTTACTTAACCCCTACCGACTGAGCTGCGAAGGGTTGTTGTAGCCGTACTTCTTTCGAGTCCGGCTTTAGACGTGGTGGCATCCAAATTCCTCAACAACCCGATTTTTGGGTGTTAGCTTCAACCCTCCTCCGCCTCATGCCAGCAATCTGCCGCAGCGACGTGGCAGGATGTTTCGGCCGCCGGCTCGCTTATTTCAGGTTTAGCTTCCACTTAGGGTAATTTACGATGCCACCGTAGTTTTTCTCGGGCGTGCTTATCTTTGTTCTGTTTTTTTGGATATGTTCCTTTCATCGTTTGCCACAATCAAAACTACAGAGGCCGCATCCCTCACCCTTAGTTCTTTTTCTCCTGTAACATCTGGAAGAACCTACTCCCCGCACTTGAAGGCTCCAAGATCCCATGATGAAGCCTCCCTGGTAACCTGAGCGACCCGGAATCCGGTCAGGTATCTTCTGCGTTGTGGCCGAAGGTCGCTCTGTGGATGTGCAGTGGTTTTACACCCTTTTTTTCCGGTGTGTTACTACCGCCAGAAATACCGTGTCGTTCGTGTCATGTTGTTAAGTCTTCGCCTGCAGCAGGATTGCAAGCTAACAGAAAAGCAGGAACGCAGTGTTCGATCTCTTCGCCTCATCAGTGTGTTTTGTCGAGCCTGAGCGGTTCTATTTCGCTGCTCCTAGCTACACCTGTAGCCTGTAGACATTTCCGCAGTGTTTGGCCTGAATGGTGAAGATCCACGCACCGCCTTGAGTTGCATCACACGATGCGGCGATCGCGTCCTGGTCATGAAATCGTTCGAGAGCATGTGGCTGCTTTGTGCAAACGCGGTGTTGACCAAGAAGGTGGTCTTCGTCCTGCGCCACCGCCCCCGCTCGCTGGACAGCGGACTGACAAGCAAGAATACATGGTGGTCCTTCATCGCGATAGCAAAGAGAGTAAGATCGGACTGAAATTTCTCACCCGCACCATGGAGGTGTTCGAAGTCGTACCAGATGGGCTTGTTGACGCGCACAACGCACTCATGGAGTCGATGTATTCCTCGTCGTTGTGCCGCTTGCGGCGGGTGCAGAAAGGAGATAAAATCGTTTCCGTGAACACCATCCACGCGACGGATCTCATGAAAGATTTGCTGAAGACGGAACTCGAACTCATGATCGTATTCCAGCGATAGAGATGTATAAGTGTGTTGTCGGATAACGCAGCGGAGTGCAGAACACTGGCAGTGGGGAAGATGTTTCCGATGTGTCCTGGTGTAGTCGAAAGATGGTTTCCGCGGACGACTCGCTGTGGGTTGACGTGGCTCTGGTTCGAGTTCCGTAGGCTGTGCTTCTTTTTTCCGACATGATGCAGTGACTTGATGTCCGCCGCACACATGTCTGTCCAAATTGGATGATAATTTTGAAGTGGGGCCGCGTCGCGGACAACCCGCTGTGGGTTGACGCGGCGGTGGTTCGAGTTCCGCATGCTGCGCTTCTTTTCGACGTGACGCAGTGACTCGATGTTTGCCGCGCACACATGTGTGCGAATTGGATGAAGAATTTCCAGCGCGGCCGCGTCGCGGACAACCCGCTGTGGGTTGACTTGGCGCTGGCTCGAGTTCTGCAGGCTGTGCTTCTTTCCGACACGACGCAGTGAGTCAATGTCTGCCGCGTATACACATGTGCGAATTGTATGATGCTTTTCAAGGGAAGCCATTGTCTGAGCCACCTGCCAAGCATGCTTTGAATCGCGTGATTTCCCGACCGTGCTGAAAGGTTTGCTTGCGCGCCACGAGCACTGGGACTTAGGCTGCTGGACAGGAGTCCTGGGTACTCGACTCAGGAAAACGGAACCGTTGGTGGCAGGACACGGTGGCGTGCTTTACTCCCGAGTGAGAGGTTTCCGATGGCGCGGATCTGTGTCAGTCCTTCTTATTGCCTAGGACACATGCAAGACGAAATGACCCGGAGCCTCGACTTTCAGTCTGGGATCCCTATGTTTGGCACCGTATGCAGCTAGCAAGAGAGGCAGAGTGCCGAGGCAGAGTGCCGGGCCTACTTCTACTTGTTTCTTGCGACATCTTGACTTATTTAAAGACAACGAGTGCAGTCCGTCATGGACGACTCGCTGTGGGTCGACGTGTCGGGCTGCTGCGATAGGAATCTCAGCGCTACTCTGGTGGTTGCCTTACCTAAGGAGTAAACCCCTGCCCCATTGGGGTTGCTCCCCACACTATTGGCCAGGTGTGAGGCGTTCGGTTTGCCTGTGTCACAGCCTTGAGGCCAACCTATCCCAGGGGCAGGGGGTAGATGACAGCCGGGCGCATGGGCTAATGCGCCGGCTGGGGCCTGACCTGGTGACATCGAAGCAGTCATGCAAGTCACCGGAAGCAATACCGGACAAAGAAGGGAGGCCGTTCTTGGGACATGGCTGTGTTGTTGAGCTGGTGTGTTCCTCCGTCTCATTCATAGTAGAATGTTGTTTTGTTAGCCAGTTGTTTAAGATTATAGTGAATTCTTTGTCACACCAACCTTACCAACAAGTCGCGGTGTGTCCAGTTTTGATTCACCAGCCGCGCTTGCATGCCGATGGCCGGGCATGGGGTCGCTCTGGCGGACCGCGGAAGAAGGAACCGATCGAGGACTTGGGGCCAACCACCAGAGCGGACACCTGGTGATGACAGCCAGTCACACATATGCCAACGTGCTGGCTGGGTCCGAGCTCGGCACCCGAGTGTCCACCTCAGCAACAAGGGAGGCCAAATATCGAGCAGAAGTACAGTAATTAGAGTGTCAGTCTATCGTTGATCGTTTGGCATGCCCTGTAACTGTAATGGCACCGTAGCATCCTGCACTACCCCAGCCGCCAGCTGTGCCTTGAGCCTGCTACTCACAGTGGTGATGGCAGCCTGTGCCTGGTATGTTTGTAACGGCGCAGTGCCCAGCATTGTTTAAGCCCAAGCAAACCAATACGTGGCGATCTGTAACGTGGCTGGTGGGGGCCTGCAAGCAACAGCTGCGAAGGGATCCGGCACAGTGCTGTCTTCTTAATATTCCCTGTGAGCATGGCGACCCACCTTGGCCGAGTGGGGTGCATTTCATCAAATGGGGGAGGCCGCTAACCCATGATCAGGTCATATCTCTTTCTGCTGAGCACATGCTTTCTGTTCTCTTGGATCGACGACAGAGGCAGAGTGCCGAGGCAGAGTGCCGGGCCTACTTCTACTTGTTTCTTGCGACATCTTGACTTATTTAAAGACAACGAGTGCAGTCCGTCATGGACGACTCGCTGTGGGTCGACGTGTCGGGCTGCTGCGATAGGAATCTCAGCGCTACTCTGGTGGTTGCCTTACCTAAGGAGTAAACCCCTGCCCCATTGGGGTTGCTCCCCACACTATTGGCCAGGTGTGAGGCGTTCGGTTTGCCTGTGTCACAGCCTTGAGGCCAACCTATCCCAGGGGCAGGGGGTAGATGACAGCCGGGCGCATGGGCTAATGCGCCGGCTGGGGCCTGACCTGGTGACATCGAAGCAGTCATGCAAGTCACCGGAAGCAATACCGGACAAAGAAGGCAGGCCGTTCTTGGGACATGGCTGTGTTGTTGAGCTGATGTGTTCCTCCGTCTCATTCATAGTAGAATGTTGTTTTGTTAGCCAGTTGTTTAAGATTATAGTGAATTCTTTGTCACACCAACCTTACCAACAAGTCGCGGTGTGTCCAGTTTTGATTCACCAGCCGCGCTTGCATGCCGATGGCCGGGCATGGGGTCGCTCTGGGGGACCGCGGAAGAAGGAACCGATCGAGGACTTGGGGCCAACCACCAGAGCGGACACCTGGTGATGACAGCCAGTCACGCATATGCCAACGTGCTGGCTGGGTCCGAGCTCGGCACCCGAGTGTCCACCTCAGCAACAAGGGAGGCCAAATATCGAGCAGAAGTACAGTAATTAGAGTGTCAGTCTATCGTTGATCGTTTGGCATGCCCTGTAACTGTAATGGCACCGTAGCATCCTGCACTACCCCAGCCGCCAGCTGTGCCTTGAGCCTGCTACTCACAGTGGTGATGGCAGCCTGTGCCTGGTATGTTTGTAACGGCGCAGTGCCCAGCATTGTTTAAGCCCAAGCAAACCAATACGTGGCGATCTGTAACGTGGCTGGTGGGGGCCTGCAAGCAACAGCTGCGAAGGGATCCGGCACAGTGCTGTCTTCTTAATATTCCCTGTGAGCATGGCGACCCACCTTGGCCGAGTGGGGTGCATTTCATCAAATGGGGGAGGCCGCTAACCCATGATCAGGTCATATCTCTTTCTGCTGAGCACATGCTTTCTGTTCTCTTGGATCGACGACAGAGGCAGAGTGCCGAGGCAGAGTGCCGGGCCTACTTCTACTTGTTTCTTGCGACATCTTGACTTATTTAAAGACAACGAGTGCAGTCCGTCATGGACGACTCGCTGTGGGTCGACGTGTCGGGCTGCTGCGATAGGAATCTCAGCGCTACTCTGGTGGTTGCCTTACCTAAGGAGTAAACCCCTGCCCCATTGGGGTTGCTCCCCACACTATTGGCCAGGTGTGAGGCGTTCGGTTTGCCTGTGTCACAGCCTTGAAGCCAACCTATCCCAGGGGCAGGGGGTAGATGACAGCCGGGCGCATGGGCTAATGCGCCGGCTGGGGCCTGACCTGGTGACATCGAAGCAGTCATGCAAGTCACCGGAAGCAATACCGGACAAAGAAGGCAGGCCGTTCTTGGGACATGGCTGTGTTGTTGAGCTGATGTGTTCCTCCGTCTCATTCATAGTAGAATGTTGTTTTGTTAGCCAGTTGTTTAAGATTATAGTGAATTCTTTGTCACACCAACCTTACCAACAAGTCGCGGTTTGTCCAGTTTTGATTCACCAGCCGCGCTTGCATGCCGATGGCCGGGCATGGGGTCGCTCTGGCGGACCGCGGAAGAAGGAACCGATCGAGGACTTGGGGCCAACCACCAGAGCGGACACCTGGTGATGACAGCCAGTCACACATATGCCAACGTGCTGGCTGGGTCCGAGCTCGGCACCCGAGTGTCCACCTCAGCAACATGGGAGGCCAAATATCGAGCAGAAGTACAGTAATTAGAGTGTCAGTCGAACTTCCTCGGGGTTGCCTTACCTAAGGAGTAAACCCCTGCCCCATCGGGGTTGCTCCCCACACGATTGGCCAGGTGTGAGGCGTTCGGTTTTTGCCTTTGTCATAGCCTTGAGGCCGACCTATCCCAGGGGCAGGGGATAGATGACAGCCGGGCACATGGGCTAATGCGCCGGCTGGGCCTGACCTGGTGACATCGAAGCAATGAATGAGACGTTGTGTTCACTGTCTCATTCATGCCTGCACAGAGAACCAGAGTGCCAACATGTTCAGAATGGGGTTTGGCGTATGTTGCTCTACCAAGCGGCAGCTGCGTGCCCGCCAGTGGCAGCTACCGACACACTGTTGGCCGGGTGTGGAGCGAGGGCAAGGGCACTGGCGTCCCGCAGTCTAGCGGGGGGGTGGGGCCAACGGCCAGCGGGCATCTGGCTATGACATCTGGACACATGCGCTAACGTGCCAGGTGGCCCCTCCCGAAAATGACGTAGCCTCGGTGACCCAGGCTCTTCCATGGGAGGCCGAAGAATGGTGTTGCTTGCGCATGGTGTTGAAGTCCATGTTGTACTTGTATCTCAACGATTGAAGTGAACGAATCTTTGACTTGCCAGCTCGGCTGTTATCTTAATATTTCCCTGTGAGCATGGCGACCCACCTCGGCCGAGTCGGGTGCATTTCATCAAATGGGGGAGGCCGCTAACCCACGATTAGGCTATATCTCTTTCTGCTGAGCACATGCTTTCTGTTCTCTTGGATCGACGACAGAGGCAGAGTGCCGAGGCAGACTGCCAGTCGAACCTCTTCGGGATTGCCTTACCTAAGGAGTAAACCCCTGAGGCATGTGTGTGGCCGCTACCCAGGACTCGCTGTTTCGCGCACAGCTTCCTTGAGGGAAGAACGTACTGCAGGGCAGCTTGTAGTTGTACGCCGTTATCCGGGTGTCACTTCTCTGAAGGATGGCTAGTGCAGGGCAGCTTGTAGTCCACACCGTTAGCCGGGTGTGGCGGGCCGCTGTTTGGGATTTTCGGGCTCTTGAGGCCAACGGGGATCTGCTTCCTATGACAGCAGGACATATGAGCTAACGTGCCTGCTGGGAGCCCCCTTTATGTCTCTGCACGTTCTGGCTAGCCAGTAGTCTGTGCGAGATGATGACTCACTCGGCGGCAGCAGGGTAGGCTTCCAGCGCCGTGTTTAAGTCAGGTTGGTTGTTGCATGCCGTGACATTTCTCGTGCGTTTTCAGGTTCAGGACCGACAGCAGCCGTCGCACTTTTTAGCATGGATCGACGAGTCGAGAACCTTGAGCGCCCCGCCCCTGTGCTTGTGGCAGGTACCGACGTCTTCGGGACAGTCCAAGTCGAGTGTCGCCTATCTTGGCAGGCCGGGGCGGTCGACCGAAGCACAGAGCTCTGTGAGTTGTCAAGCCCGCTTCTCTTGTGGAGACGTTAGACCCGTCGCTTGTGGAAATAGAACGGGGAAAAAAAAAACAAGCCAGTTGGAACGGGCGTTCCTCTTAGCTGTCTTTGGCGGACTTGTGTAACGCATTCCAATGATTTCAGATCGTGGGGATCATGCTCCTTGAGGAGGGTCGAGTTAAGAATTAAGAGGGTTCCTGAATTCTGCTGCTTCGTTGGCTTTTGGAACTCGAGAGCGGCCAAACCACATGGAATGGGCGAACCTTCGACGTCGCCCTCATCTCTCTGTCGATGACCACGAAGAAGGTGATGGAACATGTCCGAGCATTGGCGCAGCCTTGACCAAGCACGGGGAGCCCGGCAAGCACCTCTTCGATCTGTGCGTTACTTCGATCGCGAGAGCACGGCTGCGGCCATGTTGCGCATGAGGCAGACTTTCGCTCTGGGAGCGCTGCAGCGCCGTGTCCATGCGGTGCACTGGAATGAAGTTGCTAGTAAACCAAGAGTAATTAGGGCCCGAATCCAGCTTGCATGTGCTATTTCCGTACCCCAGTAAAGCACTCGCACGCTGGAATTCCAATGGCATCTCGGAGGATACCCGCTTGACCTTTCCAAGAAGTTCTGTTCAGCTAACAGGAGACCATTGATGTAATGCGTCCACGCCACTCCACCCGGACCCCTCCTCGACCTCCCTCCCTGTGTGTGGTCGCAATAACATGGGTCTGCACAGTTCCGATTTCAGCTTTTGGTCATAGTCCGACTTCAACTTTGCTCATAGTCTTCATGGATTGCTTCTGCTAGGCGCCGCGGTCATTGTTAGGTTCTTCAGCTGCAGCCTGGAGATCTCACAAGAACCGGTATCCATCGCGTACACACACACACACACACAGAGGCCTCTACTGCTTCTTGCGGAATATAACTGCCGTAGATGCTGGAAAACCCTTGCGTTGACTTGCAGCCGTGGGCTTCCTTCTCTTCTTGTGTTGCTGCCTGGAGATCTTGTACGAAGCGGTATCCAGCTAGCAGAGAAGAATCATGCGCTGGCTTTGCGAGGCTCCACGTAGGCCCCTGATCTTCCTTAGCTTGCTGGTGTGGATCACTCGCTGTGGGCGACCGCAACCAGAGCGGTCATATAAAGCGTACACCTTAAATCTTGGCCTAGAGACCTCCTCGTGAGTGCTATGCAGCTAACAAACAGACTGGACGCACCAGGTTCCCGAGGCTCAGCAACTAACCGCTTCTGGTCGAACTGCTCCCGGCACCTGCGAAGGTGCCCGGAATGTGCAATGTGATTCGATCACAGGCCGGGACGGTCGACTGGGGCTGATGACATGGAAACGTCTTGTCTGGTTTGCTTTTTAAGGCACTTTAACGGATTCAGGATTGCTCCTCAGTGGAGTTTCAGCAGGGAGGGAGAAGGTTGGCCAGGAGACACGAGGATTGTTGATTCTTGCACATTTCGGAATAGAGTAGAGAGAACAAGCTGTGTATTCCCTTGATTTGCGTTTCGGAATTTGAATCCATGTACGGATGTAGAGAAGAAAGGAAAAAGAATGTTGGCGACGCCGGGCTTGTGCGATGGACCCGCGACATGTCGTGAGGGGAGCACCTGGATTGACAATGTCAATGTGCTGTAACACGTGTCTCCCGATGCGTCCTGCAAGTTCTTGCAGCTGGACAACTCCCGAAGCAGATTGGGATGAGCTCGAAAGCGAGAACGAGACAGAGCAGCCGCCGAATCGAGGATGCTGCGTGTGTGTCGGCGTCCTACAAACGGATCTCAGCGGCCCAGCACCTGTCGACGCGGTCGACGGAGAACAGCTTGCGCGCAACATGTGTGCATGGTTTGCAGACGAGCACCACGAAGAACTCCGACTCCGCCATGTTGCGCATGAGGCAGACTTTTGCTCTGGGAGCGCTGCAGCGCCGTGTCCATGCAGTGCACTGGACTGAAGTTGCTAGTAAACCAAGAGTAATTAGGGCCTGAATTCTGCTGGCATGTGCTATTTCCGTACCCCAGTAAAGCACTCGCACGCTGGAATTCCAATGGCATCTCGGAGGATACCCGCTTGACCTTTCCAAGAAGTTCTGTTCAGCTAACAGGAGACCATTGATGTAATGCGTCCACTCCACTCCACCCGGACCCCTCCTCGACCTCCCTCCCTGTGTGTGGTCGCAATAACATGGGTCTGCACAATTCCGATTTCAGCTTTTGGTCATAGTCCGACTTCAACTTTGGTCATAGTCTTCATGGATTGCTTCTGCCAGGCGCCGCGGTCATTGTTAGGTTCTTCAGCTGCAGCCTGGAGATCTCACAAGAACCGGTATCCATCGCGTACACACACACACACACAGAGGCCTCTACTGCTTCTTGCGGAATATGACTGCCGTAGATGCTGGAAAACCCTTGCGTTGACTTGCAGCCGTGGGCTTCCTTCTCTTCTTGTGTTGCTGCCTGGAGATCTTGTACGAAGCGGTTTCCAGCTAGCAGAGAAGAAGAATCATGCGCTGGCTTTGCGAGGCTCCACGTAGGCCCCTGATCTTCCTTAGCTTGCTGGTGTGGATCACTCGCTGTGGGCGACCGCAACCAGAGCGGTCATATGAAGCGTACATCTTAAACACCTTAAAGCTTGGCCTGGAGACCTCCTTGTGAGTGCTATGCAGCTAACAAACAGAATGGACGCAGCAGGTTCCCGAGGCTCAGCAACTAACCGCTTCTGGTCGAACTGCTCCCGGCACCTGCGAAGGTGCCCGGAATGTGCAATGTGATTCGATCACAGGCCGGGACGGTCGACTGGGGCTGATAATGTGGAGACGTCTTGCATGGTTTGCTTTGTAAAGCAGTTCAACGGATTCAGGATTGCTCCCCGGTTGAGTTTCAGCAGGGAGGGAGGAGGTCGGCCAGGAGACGCGGGGATTGTTGATTCTTGCACATTTCGGAATAGCGGGAAGAAAACAAGCTCTGTATTTCGTTGGTTTGCATTTCGGAGTTTGAGCTCAGATTCTGAAAGCAGCTTTCCTGTCTTGCCCCATTCGGCATCTCAACGGGATTCTTTTGAGTCGTAGTGTTTCGGAACTTGACGATCTCGTGTATAGGGATTTCCATGCATGGAAACAGAAGCGAAGCGAGAGCAAGGACTCGCACTCAGAGGTGGCGGACTCGCGACCACCGGTGCCTGCTGGCTCCACAGGTTGCTGACATGCCGAATGTCAGGATGCGTGCTGATGACGGACGCATGGATTCGGCCCTGCCGTGAGAGCTCTTAAGCGTCGAGCCGCGAAGACACTCGGTGCGGGACGGGCCGGCAGAAGAATCCTCTCCTGAGTTTCTGCTTGGTTCCGAGCGCAGTGGAGCTGACCCCAGCTTGGAAGCATTCGTCAAGCAACTGCCATGAAGCTGCTGACACTTCACCCGGAACGACGGTGGACCCAGTGGTCGCCTGTCACGGCGCTTTTGTTCTTCAGATATCGCATCCTGCTCACTTCACACCATAATGTTTGCAGCTAACAGAAAATCCTGCTGTACTGGACTTCCTACACTCGAGGATGCTCCTTATCTTGGTTGCGATAAGTGTGCTCGCGAAGTAAACACTACAGCAAGTCTGTGCCTTCGCTTTCACGCATAAACTTGCTCCTCTTCTAGACTTGCAGCCACCAGACCTCGCACGAAATGGTACTTGGCTAACGTGGAACACTCCTACACCCAGCTTCCAATGCCCGCCCACAGGTCCTGCTCTCCGTTCGGCATAGAGTCATAGAGACGATTCGGCGGGTTGGAGATCTTGGGTGGAGTTCCCTGCATCTGAGGCAAACTACTGCACTGTGTCTTCCAGGTTCTGCGTACACCCTTTCCATTAGGCGACTGTTGCAGATCGCCCGCTGTGGGTGACTGCAACAGTACTGCTTCTGTCAAGTAATTAGTTTCCAGGTTTCCAGCCTCGAGACCTCATGCCACACAGTATGCAGCTAGCAAACGAAATTGACACACCGCTTCTCGAGGCTCAGTAAGCTCTCGCCTCTGCTCGAACCGCTCCCGGCACATGGACAGGCTGTCATCCGCGAGTGCCCACCGAGGTCGGGAACTTCCTTTGTTTTCAGCTGCGTTCCTTTTTGCTGTGTGTGCCAAGGTCGCGACCTCCGAAATCCGAGCCGTTGGCTCGGGTGCCAACGGCACCATGAGCACAGATCCAGAAAAGACAACAAGAGTGTGTGAGAAAGGCAGAAAGAGCGAGAAAGAGAGAGAGAGAGAGAGCGCTCAACTCAGATACCTTTTCAATGGCAGCTTCGGCGGCTCTCCGCTTCAAACTTTTTTCAAAACTCCTGAGACCCCTGCGGGGGGACCTTTCGAGAAGACTTGTAATCCAATTTGTAATCAGGCCCTCGCGCCTTTCGCTCCATCCATGCACCACTCGCTCAGATGCATGCGTGGTCTTGTAGGGATAGCTAAATTCAACCGACATAAACTTTTGCCATTCCCTTGACCTGTCCTTCGGGGGACCTAAAAGCTCCTCGAGAAAAGTTTCTACAAGAGTGGGATGTTCCTTCGGCCTGGGGACGTTAGCCCGTCCCTATGCCCAGGAGAGAGAGAGAGAGAGAGAGAGAGAGAGAGATAGAGAGACAGAGGAAAGCATGTCAACGGCCACTTGGAGATTGACGCGAATAGAATGAGCCGCACGCACATACATACACACATAACATAGCTGTGTGACGCGCATAGAAGGAACGAATCATACATGTTTTCCTGTTTCGTCGCGCTCGTCCTGGATCCATCGCCGGGGCCTCAGAGACAGAGAGAGAGAGAGAGAGAGAAAGAGAGAAAGAGAGAGAGAGAGAGAGAGAGAGAGACGCGCATAGAGGGAACGAGTCATACATGTTTTCCTGTTTCCTCGCGCTCGTCGTGGATCCATCGCCGGGGCCTCAGAGAGAGAGAGAGAGAGAGAGAGAGAGAGAGAGAGAAAGAGAGAGAGAGAGAGAGAGAGAGAGAAAGAGAGAGAGAGAGAGACGCGCATGGAAAGAACGAGTTATACATGCCGCAGCCATTTACCTTCCATGCATCTCAATAATATACATAGCTAGATCCAGTCAAATGGGACTGGTGCATGTAACTGACCAGGTGCTTATGTTCGTTATCCATCGCCGGGGCCTCAGGGAGAGGGAGAGAAAGAGAGAGAGAGAGAGAGAGAGAGGGATGACGAAGAAAATCGCAAAAGTGACGAGTGCATAGGGCGGTTTGTATGCTGTGCGACCCGTACTGGGAAGCCAGCCAAACGCATGCTTAAATCAACTGCATGACTTGAGAGAAAGAGAGAGAGAGAGAGAGAGAGAGAGAGAGAGAGAGAGAGAGAAAGAGAAAGAGAGGGATGACGAAGAAAATCGCAAAAGTGACGAGTGCATAGGGCGGTTTGTATGCTGTGCGACCCGTACTGGGAAGCCAGCCAAACGCATGCTAAATCAACTGCATGACTTGAGAGAAAGAGAAAGAGAGAGAGAGAGAGAGAGAGAGAGACACGCATATATATATATATATATATATATGTCTAACTATTCATATCACTTACAAGTATCACCCCATGACCAAAAGTGTCCCGCTTGTTTTCAAATGCAGCTGCAGGTGCGTGAAGGACAACAATCATGCGCGTGCCTGATCGGAAGGGGGCGGGGGGAGGGGAGGGGGGGGGGGGGGGGGCCCAAAAACTAAACTGGGTTGTGCTTTAAACCCTTTGAAAATTATTTACGAATAGTTTCCCCTTTATAAGGAAATAAGGGAAATTAAACATTATCCCAAAGCACAACCCAGTAAGGAACCTAAGCCCTTTACTTACGAGCCCTTCATTGGAAAACTACGCCAGCCCCGAATCAAATGAACATCCAATACTGTGGAGGACTCAATCACCCTGTTGGGCTGCCAAGCTTGCAAATGTGTTAATACGCATACACGCACACACTCACACACACACACACACACACACACACACACGCGACACACACGACACAACACACACACACACACAACGCACACGACGCACACAACACGCACAACACACGATACACAACACAAGCAACACACACAATACACACAACACAACACAACACACACAACACACAACACACAACACACAACACACAACACACACACACACAACACAACACAGACGACACACAACACACAACACGACACAACACACACAACACACACACAACACAAAACACACACTCGCATACGTCTTTAAAACCATCTCTCTTGCACTCTTTCGATGTTGACCAGAGTATCACTGTCATGTGGGGTTATCCGGTCCTTTAATTTCGGGAAGGAGTGATGTCATTGTGCCTTCTCGACCATCTCACTCTGCGGGGGATGATGCAGTGTGCAATTGCGGCCTATCAAAACCTAACTGGAGTTGGGGCTGTAGGTCCTCGCTAGTGGTGGAAGACCCAAACTAAGAACATCCATCATGCTGCTGATTCCCTTGGCAAGCTTGTAGGCCATGCATAAGGTTGATTTGGAATCTTATTGAGACCTCTTGTGGGCTGGTAATGCAGGGCTTCTTTGCAAGCTGCGTGCAGGGTCTAGGGTGTAGGATTTGGCTAGTCAAGACTATGTGTGGGTTTTTGGTGTAAGAATTGACTGGTCGAGGATATGGTCTCACGACTAAATCATACAAACAGTAGTAAGAGCACTATTACACATCTTGCATAGTTTGATGGTGCATGATGGAGTACAGACAGTCGAATACCAATTTAATGTAGAAGCGTAGGAGTGGGCTTGCGGCAATTACAACTTAGGCTGTGGCAAGGCTTGGGACCGATAACGGATACCCAAGTCATTCATCGTTTTAACCAGATAGATCCAATCTGGATGATGGGGAAGCTGGCTCGATCGGCTCTAGCTGTTGCCAGCATAAGCAACAGGACCGTGCGGGTCGTCAGCCTCAGCGCAAGGGGCGTGCACACGCTTGGTTGTAAGAAAACAAACCGATCGCAACTGCCTACTGCATTTCGAAAAGCACATTGGCTTGTCTCACATAGTCGAGGGAGCAATCGCCCAAAGGTGCTGCTGCGGATCGTCGATGGGTTCCTTTGTTCATCCAAATAAATGAGGTGCAGGGTAGACCCGCCGACATTAGGGCATCTTCTTCGAGACGTAGAACTAAACGAATCGCCACCAGGAAGCCGGTCCTTGGAATCGGAAGGGGGTTAGTGATATTTACTGGGTCCCGAAACGACATACCGCAACGATCTAAATAAAAAGGCAGTCTAGGGGCACACTCAGCAGATCGTTGTCTTTTGGCCGGGATTCGATATCGTAGTAGGCACTGATAGCAAGACATGGATACGTGATTGATTGGCATACGAGCAATTGCCCCAATAGCCCGGCCTTGTTTGATTGGCAGAACCTGAACAGATCGCCAACAGATTCATGTAACAGAATCCAAAGGAAGCCTCGAGGTCCCGGCAAAAATTTGTTATAAAGATTCCCCTGCCCCGCGAAGAAGTCCAGCAACTTTAAGTCCTGGAAAGAGATGTCTCTGTACCCTAGAATGCGAGGTACTGATCCAAGACCCTGGCTCTGTTGCTTAAAGGCGAGTCGGCCGGTGTTATCTGGGTCATAAAGTCACGGGCATGGATCCTGAGCGGAGCTAGGTCTGAAATGGACAGATAGGATTGAAGGCTTCGAGCTTATAAATGGTTTTCGGAACCATATTTGTTCAAGAAGTTCCTTACCACTTTTGGGCTAGGATTGTTTTGTCGGAACAGCTGGGACAAGAAATTTACTTTTCGTGGCTTTAGAATTTAGGGTTTGGGGGGTTTAGGGTTTAAAGGGTTGAAGGAAGGCAGGCCCACTGGGGCAAGGTAAACAAGCATTCTGAAAAGTCGAAATCTTAGGTCCCAGCAGAACCAAGGGCAGACCCATCAGCCACAAAAGCTGAGATGTACATGGAGAAAGAGCCAGCGGGGCCGAATGCCCCTTGTCGGTCCTCATGATCCCTGTGTCAGGCAACTCGACACCAGGTTGTAGATGTCCTAGCCCTACAGACTCATATCCCTCAGTGTTTCCTAGGTGAGCTATCTTGTTTAGCTGGCAGGTTGTATTTCCCCATTGTGTCATATGCTCGATGTTTTCAACATGACTAGATACACAAGAAGTTTTTCTGGGTGAGCCAATCGGAAGTTCACCTGAAAGGACTTGTTGCAAATATGGCCCGTGTATGCAACATGCATTGCCATATCAAGAGTGCATCCGTGCAGGCATCACTCTCAATCTGTTGTGTTTTCCAAGCTCCAAAATCTCGGCGATGATTGCCGAAGCTTGCGTCTGCATCTCAGAACGCTCGATTGGGGATGCTCAAACCTCACCAATCTGGATCCATCCTGCGATCATTCGGGCCGTCCTGTACCTGACACTAGAAGCCATATATGCACTAAAATACAGGCACAAGGCTCAAGGTTCGAAGTCTAAGAGCTAGGCAGCAGGCGCTCCGAGAATATTGTTGTTCCAATGGACAGTCACCCCGTGAGGCTGTCGCCTCCTTCTCTGACTTAGAGGCTTTTGGAGGCACCGCCTCCTCGCCCAGTCCACCTTTCGTCATCTTCTTTTCCTCGAGCTCGCGATTGCGTTTCCTCGGGGGGCTCCTTAGCGGGCTTGCTCTTGCGATCTTCACTTCGGCCTCTCTTTGCTGTTCTTTCTTCGTTTGGCTTTGGCTTCTCTTCTTCTGCTTTGAGGATCTGAGGGGTCCGTCCTTTGTCTTTCTTCTTCGCGGGGGTCTCTTCCTTTCCTCCCTCTGCTTCAGCTTTCTTCTTTGTCTTCTTGGCCTCAGTGGTTGCTTGGGGCTTGCTTCCCTCCTTATCTTTGTCTTTCCTGTTGCTCTTCTCTTTTTCTTCTTGCTTCTCTTTGTCTTCTTTCTCTTCTGCCTCATCCTCTTCTTTCTCCGTCGGTACAGCCTTGGTTCTGCTGACCTTTGCTGGGCTGCTCTCATTTTTGTGCCCTCTCGTTGCCAACGGCTTCTCACTGAAATCATTCTTTGCCTGCTTCGCGCTGTCAGTCTCTTCCCTGATCTCTTTCTTGTTGTCCTCCTCCTTTTCCTGGTGCAGCGAATCCTCTTCGATCCCATTTTGGTTCTCCTTGTCCTTCATGGATCGTTCCTCCTCCTCCTCGGCCTGATCATCCATCGAATCCTTGGTCTTGCTGCACATATGCTCCTTTGTTTCTGGATCCTCCTCCTTTGTGGCCTCCTTGATCGGATCCTTGCCTTCATCCTCTTTTGTTTTCTTCTCCTCCTCCTCTTCTGTGCATGAATCCTCCGGGCTTTCAGGCCCTTCTTCTTCCTGCCCCTCTCCCTCATATCCATCCGAGACTTCAGGGTCATCCTCCAGCTCCTCTTCCTCGTTGCATTCTTGTGCAAGATCCTGATCCTGTCCTTCATTTGCTTTCCTTATCTTTGCCTTTAAAACACAAACAGGTCAAGCAACCAATGAATTTCGACTTTGATCCTGGCCTTGTACTCCATGACAATATCTTTCAGGATCACCATGTTGGGCAAGTTGTTCCTAGCAAGGAATAATTGTTTGAAATTTGCATATGAAATCTTTCTCTCTCTCTCTCTCTCTCCGACTCTCCCCTTGTCCCTCTCTCTCTCTCTATCTCTAAATCCTTCTCTCCAGCCCCAAGAAATCATAGCGTGGACCTGGTCTTGCGAGCCTTCCTGCTTCGAAGCCTCACGTAGCTCACCATCTCACGCTGAACTTTGGCTTCTTCTTCCGCCCAGGCCTGCCAGAATATCCGCTACATAGATAGATAAATTAAATAGAACAGTACGTCAAGCTACACATGCACAGTAGAGCGAGTTCGCCTTGTACTGGTACTTGTACTTGGCACGTTTCACCATCGGCTTTTTGCCAGCTACATGGACCAAGGCGGCCTGGCAAGTATGAAATCTCAGGGATCGGACCTGTATAAAAATCAACGAAAGAACGAACATGCCAGCTAGACCACCATCTCCCTATAAGTAGGGTAGTTCTCCAAGAACGTCGCCAAAAAGTTCAGGAGAAACTCAAAGTTGTCGGTCCCATGTGGGGCTTCGGCCTGAAGGAGGGTGTTTAGCTTCTGGGCAACAGTATCGAATCATATGAGGGCCCCACGAAATCGACCCCCAGCCCTTGGTCTGATGTATCGACAAAGGAGAAATCGCAGGGGGCCTGATCAGAGTCATCGAGGAATATCATTCATAAACTGTTGCTGGAATACTTGCCTTTTCGCTTGCAAGCTTCTTCGTCACCTTCTTCTCAGAAAGGCCATGATCATCGCAAAGTTTGACGAACCTGGAAGTTTTGGTTGGAGTCATCGAACATTCGAGGGCAAGTAAGGGATGCAAGGGCGAACCTCCGCATCATCATGTTTTGGTATTCCAGCTGCTCCAGGTAGAAGACCTGAAATCATCCGGAGTAATTTTAAGCCATAACCCTCGAAATACATGATCCCCGGCCTTCAAGGTTTCGACCCTCTTGAAGTCCAACGGCGTATGCGGCATGGCTGCTGAGGGCGGAGAAAAGCTAGGCTACGGCTACGACTACAAATATCTTCCGAATAATGGCGATATCCTCCTGGTAACCAAAGCCCTTACCATCGGCCCTGGACATCAAATTTATGACCTACATGCATTGACCCACAGATAGGGCAGGGTAATGAGAAGGACCCCCCAGGTGTCCCACAGCCCCAACCCTTTGCTGAGCCCAGCTACTGAAACAGCAGAAGTAATTGAAATCTCAGCAATCCCAGCATCCCAGTAACGCATAGTCCAACCGACCGTGGCCTGATGTAGATTGGCAGTCGCATGTCTTCCTTTTGCATGTACCTGGAGAAGCCGTTAAGCTTTGAGGCTTCAGGACTAAGGGTTAAGGGTTATTAATTCTTAGGGCTTAGAGCTGAAGGCTTATTTATTTTGGAGTTTCACTGCGTGGCGCACGCCGCGATCGCTCCCAAGCGGCCCCCAGCATCCAGAAAACACATGGCTTGTCAGCTGTCGCGGGTTTGGGCAGCTGGGGATTGAAGGGATATCTGTCTTGGGATTGAAGGGATATCTGTCTTTGAAGAGAAGGGAACTGATTCTCAGTCTGCGAACCCAATCAGCCTCTGCTAAGTCCAACTTTGAATGCTCAGGATCTCAACATCGCACGCTGAAACGCTTCAGAAGCAACGACAGATTTGCAGGGAATCGACATCAGAGAAAAGTAAGGACTTTCACGCTGTTCACGGGTGATTGGGGGCTTTCCTCTGAGACCGCGGGTCCCGAGGTCTTTGGAAGACCAGGGTATATGTATATGTATATGTACATGTACATGTACATGTATATGTATATGTATATGTATATGTATATGTATATGTATATGTATATGTACATGTATATGTATATGTATATGTATATGTATATATATATATATATATGTATATGTATGTGTATATGTATATGTATATGTATATGTATATGTATATGTGTATGTATATACAAGACTGTATAGATGTATGCACCTTCGATCTCATCGGCTCCAGCATCACCGGGCCGGGCTGGAATCACGAAATCTGATACCTCAACGCCTGCAGGCGACAGTGCTTCGGGCTTCGTGTGCAAAACAACAATCGTTTCAACTGCTGTGCCACTTGGCACTTCAGTTTCCAAGTCCTCCATCTCGTTCCAGCGCTCGCGATACTCCATCACATTCTATCACAAACCAGGGGCTGTTGTTATCGCGCTGAGTCAAAGTGGAACGGTAGGGCCACGAGACCCCGGCCATCATCGAAGGATCGACCATCATAGTCGACCGTCTCCGCCATGCAATATGACCTGACTGCAGAACCTGCCAGCCGTAATCAGCAGCCTGCAGCTCATCACTCAAACTGGCCTCCAACACAGCACGAACTGCAGCTTGGTGAGGGTGAAGCTCAGGAAAATCAACTTTTTGAATGCGTGCTTCAAGCTCCAAGCTGTTGCCTTGAAAACGAGCACATCCTCGCCTTGCCGTTGAGGAAACCATCCTCTCTTCACGAGCCTCCTTAAGGAAAGCAGAATCTGCGTCACACTTGTGATCGAACACTTCTCTCGGATCACCACCTCCCTGCCAGAGCGGTCTTTAACAGCAAACTCTATTGATGCACTTTGAGGTCTCCACCCTGGGAGTCGAAGCGGGCGATCTGCTGACTGACGGGCCGAGCACCCGCAGGTTGCGAAAGAAGACGGCGCACATGAAACATCAGCTCCAGAATTTACGATAACAGTGGTAAGGCTCACGGAAATTTTGGGATCGAGCGAGGAACTCTCACTTCTGCGCACAGCCAGGCTTAACCTTGGCAGCCTGTCAACGATTTCCAGGATCGGCTGATTCTGCAGGCTCGTGGCTAGGGCTCGGCATAGGGGCATCACCGAAGTCAGGCGGGAGGACAAGCTGGGTCTCGATGTTGTCCTTAATCTTCCATCTAGTTTTAAGTATTAGGTCTAGCCAGAACATATTCCGACACACTTGGCTGCTAACAAGCTTCCGGAGACAACAATTCATGGGAAATTTCCGAAAATATTAGAAGCCTTGCCTTCGCCTTCCGGATCAGAGGCAACCGATTTTCCTGCTCGGTGAGGTACGTGTTGAGAAAGTCCTGTCGAATTCTTGCACTAGACCACATTCGAGTGTCTAACTTAATATGACGATTCTATGCCCATTTTACACCAGAATGATTAGCTTCGGGCCTTCTGCTTCTGGGTTAGATGTCAGAGTTCTATGGAAACGATGGTCAGAAGCCAATGTAATAGGCATAAACACATACAGGGCACATATGCATACATATATATATATATATATATATATATATATATATTTATATGTATGTATGTGCTACTTCTTGGTCTATTTAGCTACTATGTTTTCTTTATATATATATATGTGGTAAATAATTGAAATAATTGAAATAATTTCAATATGTGAAACCGATTTCAATTATTTCAATTATTTGTGTTACCCAACTACTTGAAACAATTGAAATAATTGAAGTCCTATTGGTCCGTGGGTGTCTTCCACGAAACCCTAGTATTTCAATTAATTGAAATAATTGAAATAATTGAAATAATTGAAATTTCAATTATTCAATTATTTCAATTATTTCAATTATTCGGGTGACCCCAACAATTGAAATATTTGAAATAATTGAAATCTGCCCCATTTCAATTATTTCAATTATTTCAATTAATTGAAATCCTGGGGTTTCGTGAAAGGGGCCCACAGACCACCAGGATTTCAATTATTTCAATTATTTGAATTGTCCGGGAACCCTAAATAATTGAAATAATTGAAATCGGTACATTTCCTAGTTCAATTCAGGAACCACACGATTTCAATTAATTGAAATAATTGAAATAATTGAAACCGACCCCATTTCAATTATTTCAATTATTTGGGTGAGCCCAACAATTGAAATAATTGAAATCGGCCCCATTTCAATTATTTCAATTATTTCAATTAATTGAAATCCTGGGGCTTCGTGAAAGGGGCCCACAGACCACCAGGATTTCAATTATTTCAATTATTTCAATTTTTTGAATTGTCCGGGAACCTTAAATAATTGAAATAATTGAAATAATTGAAATCGGTAGGTTTCCGAGTTCAACTCAGGAACCACACGGTTTCAATTAATTGAAATAATTGAAAAATTGACATAATTGAAATATTTGAAATCAACCCCTTTTCAATTATTTCATTTATATCAATTATTTGGGTGACCCCAACACTTGAAATAATTGAAATCGGCACCATTTCAATTATTTCAATTATTTCAATTAATTGAAATCGTGGGGTTCCGTGGATGGGGCCCACGGATCACTAGGGTTTCAATAATTGAAATGTTAGGGAACCTTAAATAATTGAAATTTACTGAAAGCAAGCCCATTTCAATTATTTCATTTATTTCAAATCCAAGGAATCGGGTATCCCTCGGATCTCCGCCTCCTTCTCTGCTCCCCACCCCCTGCCCCCTTCCTCCTGCCCCAACCCCCCACCCCCCACCCCGTCCCCACCCCAGCCCCCAGCTCCCAGCCCCCACCCCCCACCTATGGAGCCGTTACAATGAACCCTTATAGATTCTTTGTGGAAAAACCTTTACGGGAACTCCCCTTGCGACCCGTGCTTTTGGGATCCGAGTTATTATAAAATCTTAGGGGGCGCCAATTGCGATATATCATTTTGGGATTTGTTGTGTGCAAAAACCTTTGGGGGGACACCCCTTGCGATCTATCATTCTGGTATTTGTTTTATGCAAAAACCTTTAGGGGAAAGCCCCTTGCGATCTGTGCTTTTGGGATCTGAGTTTTTTGCAGAACCATAGGGAGACATGCTTTGCGATTCATAATTTGGGGATTTGTTTTATGTAAAACCTTTAGGGGGACACCCCTTTTTTGCGATCTCAGTTTTTCCCAACCCTTACGGGGACACCCCTTGCGATCTGTGATTTTGGGGTCTTGTCTATGCAAAAACCTTTACGGGAACTCCCCTTGCGACCTGTGAGTTTGGGGTTTGAGTTTTACTAAACCTTAGGGCGGCACCACTTGCGATTTAGGATTTTGGGTCTATTATGTGTATAACCTTTAGGGGGGAACCCCTTGCGATTTTCAATTTTGGGGTTTAGTATATGTAGAACCTTTAGGGGGACACCCCTTGCGATGTGTGATTTTGGGAACTATCTTATGCAAAAACCTTCAGGGGGACACCCCTTGCGATGTGTGATTTTGGGAGTCTGTTTTATGTAAAACCTTTAGGGTGACACCCCTTGCGATTTGTGATTTTGGAACGTGGTTTCGCGAAGAAACTTTATGGGGACACCCCTTGCGATTTGTGATTCTTGAATCTGAATTGCTGAAAAACCTTAGGGGGACACCCCTTGCGATTTGTGATTTTGGAATGTAGTTTCGCGAAGAAACTTTATGGGCACACCCCCCACCCCAACTCCCCCCCTCCCCCACCCCCCACCACCCCCCCCACTACCCACCCCACCACCCACCACCACTCCCCACCCACCCACCACCACACCACCCACCACCCACTACCACCCACCACCCACTGCCTCGCTGCCTCCTTTCCCCTGCCTCCCCCTCCCCCGTGGCTGAGCAAAACCGGCTCTATTTAGAAGCTCCCGCTGTGGGTTTTTACCAGTCGCCTCGTGCTTGGAAACATTGTGCGATTGGACTCTGAAAAAGCAACCAAGCCTACACGATAAGCTCGCTAGTCTTTACAGAGGGCTCCCATATGAAGAAAGCTGCCAAACCATGGAAGACTGCGTAGTCCCGCACACACCGACATAACAAATAGCTTGAAAAGTAGCCGCCTCTTGAAAATGGATACTATCGGCTACATGTCTACATGAAAAGGCATAGACCCCTATCCCTACTGGCCTACCCATCCAGCCATAGACCTTTATCGATAGGGGAGGAAAGATACGGAAGTATGACTTGTAGATGAAAAGCATTGGTTTGGGTCTCGGGGTTAAGAGCTCACAGGAACAGCCTGACAGCAACGGCGCACGTTCTTAGGCAACGTTGTTTTGCGTCGTCGCTGTTATCGAATGCAGTGAGACTATAGTGAAGATGGAGATCATCCGCCACCACTGAGCTGGCTTGAGGTATCGCCAGCAGCACGACCATGCCGACAACATGTCCTAAGCTGTGCTTGAGAACCTTTTTTGTTATGTTTTACGGAACGATAACATTAAACCCCGTAGTTAACATCAGATGTCGAGCAAGGATTTGCCATGGAACGCGGCAGGGAGTGTTGCGACCCAGCTTCTCTCGCCGACGCAATGCATAGTGCCTAGCAGGCTGTGTCCTGTACCCTCGAATGTGACGCCGTGGCAGCGGCGACTACTACGGCCTCGCTGGCCGAGGTGACGACGCAAAGCAACTGCGCCAAGTGATTTGAAGACAGTTTCTACCCTAAAGCCTAACATCTAAGCTTAACCCCTAAACCACGACAGCCTGAACCACAAACACCGTAGCATGCACCACTACACCACAATTTTGTTCACAAGTGCCCCCGGGTGGTCTCACCACTTCACCCTCCCTGTAGAAGGCACGAGTGAAAAAAAAACAATGCAAAAACCAAAATTGTTTAAACATCTGGCTTCAGGGCTGCTCGTTTCTACCGTAGCGCTTAAAGCTTAAACCATTAAAGTATGCACCATAAACAGCGCAGCATACACCACTAAACCACAATTTTGTTCACAAGTGCCCCCGGGTGGTCTCACCACTTCACCCTCCCTGTAGAAGGCACGAGTGAAAAAAAAACAATGCAAAAACCAAAAATTCTTAAACATCTGGCTTCAGGGCTGCTCGTTTCTACCGTAGAGCTTAAAGCCTAAGCCATTAAAGTATGAACCATAAACACCGCAGCATACACTACTAAACCACAATTTTGTTCACCCGTGCCTCTGGGTGGTCTCGCCACTTCACCCTCCCTGTAGAGGGCACGAGTGAACAAAAAGCAACGGAACAAGCAGAAACCCGATAGCTGCTCGGATCTAGTTGTTGATATGGCAAGAGTTATATACAAACTCGAAATTCTAGCCTAAGCTTAAGCGCACGGTTAATGGAGTTGTTGTAAACGAAGACAAGGGTCTGGTGCAGATAAATTGCCAGCAGTCCATCGCTTCGATGCACAGTGTGTGGAGCAAAAACTAGCCGACATGCATGGTAAACAGCATGAGCCAAGTTTCCGAGCGCAAGCACGTGCTGGGGTTTTGTTTTGGGCGAGAGTCAAAAGTCGACATCAACGACTGCAAACAGCAGTGCTCGGTCCGATGGTGATACTCGACAACGATGTATTCCTGCACACTCGCGTTCCGCTGCAGGCACGCTCGCAACAGATGTTTTACTAGCAAAACACTTAGCGAGTGGTTTGTGCAGAGGGGAATGGCTCATGTCCTCTAAGTCGTATGCAAGACATAGCTTTGAGCTATTGCGGCAGGTTCTTGAGTCACAAAGTTGCATTTGAGACAGGGCACGGAACGAAGATTATACGGACAAGCGGCTCCGCACAGAAAATGGGCTAGGGCCACAAAGCGGTGACTCGCCCTACGTACATGGCTGACCATAACATCGTGCTCATAGTGTTATTGCGACACCTACGAATTGGACAAGGCATCGATGTCCGTTCGCGTTCAGAACCTAAAACTTTGTCAGAAACTAATACCTTCCGTATTGTTCAAAAGCAGACACGGATTCACAATGGAAACTAAACCAGGATGACAAGCTCCGGCGGTTCGGGCTCGGAGGCAAGCTTTACCACAGCAGCACTTCGTCAGCAGTCGAACATGTAAGTCGTAAGTTATGTAAAAGCACGCAGGATTTCCAAAGTCTACATGACTGATAGTCGATCCAACGCTGTAGCAGCGCATCTTGGCCAAAGGTATTCTCGTGCATTAAACACTCTAGTGTTTGTTATGTCTCCACGCGCATGACTGTCGCCTTGGCTGAAATTTGACTGCACGGCTATGAACAGAACTATAACCGGAATGGTTTAGGATTGTTGGAAGAGCACATGGACTGCTCGTTTTCGGCACTGCCGAACATGATGAATAACCAGATCGAAGTGCTCCACTGAGCCTGTGCAGTGTAAGCAGTTTGAATGTAATGGAAATTTTCGAAATCTTACATACTTCTTCTGTCAACTGCTTGACAAATTCATTATGCAGTCGCTGCTGCACGACTTTTGTGGCGACCTGGCCGTATTAACGGAGGCAGGACGCGAAGTGAGCACGGATGACGCCTAGTTCGCTGCCGCTTTGGCGGCGGAGGAATTGCGGAGCTAGGCCTTTTAAATGATTTGGAAAACAGCTTCGGAGCTGCTTTGACTGCTGCTCGGGTAGCTTTGCGTTGCTCTGCACCAGCCAGCAGCGCTCTTTTGGGCGCACGTTCGTCCTGCATAAGCTCCCGCCACCAAGCCTTCCAGGATTTGGAATCCCAAATGTCTGCCATGCCGATAAGGCGATGGGCTAGTTGCGTCTGTGTATTCTGTCGTTGCAAAGAATGATATAACGACAGATTGCGACTGCTAAGTTTCACAAACTGGAAAAAGATCAGCTTAGTCTCCAATGTGGAGCGATGCATCGCCACGTTAGTTCTCCAAGCTTGCACCACACTACGCCACAACAGCAACTAAAAGATATATAACCTTTGCCAAGCAGCGATTTCGTGACTCGTTAGATGTAGTACCGCTCGGCAGCAACGGCGTTTGCGAGGGCGAACACGTGTGGCGGTATCTCGTGCCGTTGAACAGCCATTGGATTTTCACAGGCGATGTAAGATTAATCAAGAGTCGATGCAAAGTGGGACCGGAGAAGGTTGTTTTTGTCAGTTCGTCGTGGAATAGCGTACATATTGCAGCCATCGCCTCCAAGAGCTGTGACTCTGTTCGCCAAGGACTATCAGGATCTAGCTGTTGCAGAATGCCCATAGCTTCGGCTTGAGGCATACTTGCTTAGGAAACCAACACAGACAGTCTCTTCTCTTCACCCGTGTAATGAATTCGCTGCTGTCCGGTGTACATAGGTCCCCATGCAGCGGCATGACATTCCACATCAATGTTGCGAAATTTGTTCATAACTGTGGCCAGCCACCTGCTGCCTTTGGTTCTCTTGTTGCTATGATTTTGTTCGTAAACCATAACGATATGCATGGCATCCAGGCCAAGCGGCTGCAAGTTTGGACATGTATTCTTCAACGTCGCGAAAAGCTCCACACTCGGCGAGTCTGATGCCATGTGCAGAACTTGTGCTCGCTGACACAATGTCAGCATGCTGCTCAAGCCACTTGCAATCTCGCGCGAACCTTCTGACCGAATGCCACACAAGCCGAGCACAGCATTCGTACGTCCACGCACTGTAAGAAGTCTGTAAGCAGCCTCTGAATCCGCAATTGCCGCAGCATCACGACAGTCTTGACTGCTGTTGAAGTGCGCTTGGCCAATAAGTTTCATCATGCATTTGACCGTGGCATCGATGCTTAAGTATTCGAATTCGGTATGAGCCTCACACTCTTGTAGAAGATCTTGGAGCTTGACTTTGATCTGCGGCGATTGAGTTAAGTCTTCCAATACATTGCACCAAATCGAATGACTCGCTGCTGGCAGCATGGAGCATAACCGGCCTTGATTTCGCGCGGTGGAAGATGTGAAAGAGGCTGCAATTTGCCGGAAAGATGCTCGGCTTGCCACAGCATTGCACATAAAGTCATTTGCGAGGGAACGGTCGTAGTAGACATTTCCGACGCGTCTCAAATCCTTTGACTTCTTGATTTTCTGCATCGACATGAAAGAAGGACCTTTAGTAGTCAAGCAAAGGCGTATGTCCTTGTCAGTGACATTCTTCTTGGAAGACACTCCAGGTTTGACTTGGTTTCGAAGAAGTTCTGCTGAACGACTCATGTATTTGCTGTGGGATGCTTGTCGTGCAGCGTCGTCATCGGCACATGGCAGCAATGACGCGAAGTTGCTTTGTGCGGATGCCACAAACCTTTTGCTGACACTGTGGTGTTTGGTGATATGCGTCAATAAGTAGGTTCTTTTTTCGAAGCGTCGCCAGGGACACAACGGGCAGACTTATGCCCCGAACGATTGTCCCTTCTGCTGTTGAATTTGGCGAGTTGCGTCCTTCACTTCCTGTTCGAGAAGGTCTCGTAGATGTTGCCCAACTTGCACATCTGCATCGCCAGCCTCACCACCACCACGTCTGTCTGTAAACAGGCAACGGTTCGAAGTGCAACCTGCGACTAGATCCAGTAGTTCTGCTTCCGAGGCCGTCATTTCTGGCTTCACGCTTTGGACACTGAAAAGACAATGCTGAAAGTCTCACACGTTTGAGCAAGAATCTCCTCTAAAGAGAGGATTGGCAAAGTTCACGCTGTGCGCTCGTGGAAGATTTGGAGCTGACTTTCGGGCAAGACTTTAGCACCAAAGCAGCGAGGCGCGCCATCAACATCAGCGTGTATGAAAAACACGTATTTGGTGTGGCAGGCAATGTCAAGCATGGCTTCAAGAACCTTTGATTGTACCAGTCTTTGTAGCATCTGTAGCCACGTTCTTTTGCACGAGTGTTCGCTTGGTTGACCTTCTGCAGCAACTCAGTAACAAACAGCCATTCGCCCTTTACACATGCATAAGGGAAGGGCATGCAGTTGCATGGCAATGAAAGTAATGTCAATGACGTCTCGTCGACTGAATCCAAATGCGAAGATGTATTGTCCAAGTCCGACAGCTGCTCCGCCAACGATCTGAAGCGCTTTTCTTCTATAAAGATACGGAGCCCAGTGCGTTCAAATATCTGAGCTTGAGCTATGTCAGCGAAGCTCTTACCGCGTGCTTCTGTTCCACAGCCTGCACAAGATCATCCAACAGTAAAAGGCCATCGAAGTGCAAAGCAATGTGCTGGCGTGGTGCATGGAGATCTTGGAATAAATCCAACATACTGCTGAGACAATAATCCTCTGCAGCATACCTCTGGCCAGCTGCTTTGCTTGAATCCGTCGGTGCCATCTTTCACTTTCTCATATATATCCGGGCACAGACTTCGGGCGAGCCAACGTAAGCATCGGCTTTCCTTGGACAAATCCTCAATGAATTGCTGGCTTTTTTCACAAATATCGCCGGCTGAGGACACTGCTTGACCATTAGCTACTTGCAACAGAAGTGCCTTGCCTCGGACCGGACTGCATTGCAGTATGTTCTCGCACATTGCTTGTCCGTTGTCAACAATAGCACGCCATGATTTCAAATTTGGCAACACGTCATTCAACGACGCGTCGAGCTTGTCCACAAGCTGCACCACGATGATGAACATGCTCGCGTGGAAATAAAAATCCAGCATGTTCTTGCAGACAATGCTGCGAAACACCTTTGAAAAGCTTTGTGCACCCGAGCCGTTCATACTGCGGCGACAACGCGTTTCCAGCTTATATGCATATGTTCGTTGAACAACCATTTCATGTTGCTCCACACCGACGGCGCCGTCTTCGAGATAGTTCTGCATTTCGGCAAAGAGCGCTTGCTCTTGTTGAATATGGTTGCGCATTGATTGTACTAAAGCTTCCTGGTCATCTTGGAGCACGTGTTGTTCTTTTGTGGGTACACCTGCGCCGCGGCCTTTGCCTTTTTTCAGCTCTCTGGCTTTTGTCCTATTAGCTTGTTGCAATACCTCGTTGTTTGCAAGACGGCCTTTATGACTCAGCATGCGTCGCTTCAGCGACTGGCAATCATATGCTTCTGGAAGAGCAGCTGCGTAATCATGCTTCATGTCGACGACATCCGTCATAGATTTTGTCGTGGAGACTTTTGGTGAAAAGACGTCGGTTAGACCCAACTTGGGCAGCGTCAGAGAGCTCTTGTGCATGAGCTTATGCGCAGCCAATGCATCCAGAACGTCATCTACATCTTAACCAAACACGTACATCTAGCCAGTAACCACAACAACGAACAAAAAACAAAACAAAAACCAAAAAAAAACAAAAAAAAAGCAACAACATCATAGAGAGCAGGTGGGAGGCCTTGGGGGCATTTTTTTTGTGTTTTTTTGTTTTTGTTCCTAGGGACCTTTTTTTGTTTTTTTTGTTTTTTTTTGCTTTTTTTCCTAGGACAAAAAAAAAAAAAAAAAAAAAAAAAAAAAAAAAAAAAAGCAACAAACACAACAAAAACAATGGTCCCTAGGAAAAAAAGCAAGAAAAAACAGCAAAAAATAGAAAAAAAAAGGTTCCCAAGGCCTCCCAGGGCCTCCCACCTGCTCTCTATGATGTTCTTGCTTTTTTGTTGGTTTTTCTTTTGTTTTTTTGATGTTTGTTTTGTTTCTTTATTTTTTTGTTGATTTCCAGAGGTTACAGTGTTTTGAATGTCTTAAAGATAAGCCCCACAAGAAATATTGCGAACGAGAGCAACGGAGCACAGCGGCTCGTCATCCAGGAACACTGCAAAAGAATGCGCATCTCACTCGAAGCAAACATTGAGCCAGCGAACACCTGTGTGAGCAGGTATGTCGCACTCAGCGAACATGTCCGGGTTTTTCCGGAGTTGCCAGCAAAGGGTCGGCGCGGAAAGGGTTATGAATTGATGCCCACATTCGAGTCTGAGGCGGGCTGTTTCGAACACGGCTGTTGATGCCAAGAATAAGAACGCGAATCTCCGAGGAAACTGCAATGTCCAAGCTTGCGCGCTGACAAACAGGATGAGCAGCCCGCCATGAGTAGAGATTGTTTTCTCGTCGAAGAAAAGTTTGCCCGGACCAATGAAGCAAAACTCTACAAATCGAATCTGCGGGGATGGCCTGCATGTGTCGGTACTGCAGCTTGAGTACGTCTGCGTGTGCAAGCATAGGCATCAACTTTGCAAAATCTCTTCCAGGCCGAAATGCGCGGGGTTTTGCATTCCGCAAATCGACGACTGAGCCTCAAAGCACTGAATCCTGTCCTAGAATCTCAAGAAATGCTTTGCTACACAGGCGCAAGTGTAGAAGCTCGTGCGCTGCAGCAACACAAGCAATGATCTCCCCTTGTAGCATCTGCGACACAGAAGAGATTTGATCGTTCATCAGAGTGGAGCCGCCTGCATAGTCATGTAAACGCTCATCTCCCCGATCTGCAAAGGCCATTTGCATGTTTGCCTTGCAGACTTCGTCCCCGATGCAATACATGTAAACATGAGCATCATTCTGCATCTCAAGACATGAAATATTCACACGGCGTACATTTCTGCCATCAACTTTCACGCGCAGCAATTGTCTTTCCCAACAGATATCAAACACACGGACAGATCGAGTAGAGACAAGGAAAGGACATGAAACATGAGCCGGCGGCTGTTTCGACGCGGACCACGTAAGACCAGTTCTACCTTCTGTGTGCAATGGAGCTTCGAAAGTACAAGAGCAAGCGTTTCGTGTCTCCACATCAGATCGTGCCGGAAGTGAATATGCTTGCAAAACCAATCACTATAGCCTTGAGTTGGCAATCGCATGACATAGCAATGCAGGCTTGACCTGCCATGCTCTGGGTTGAGTGTAGACTCGCATATGCCGTTGGATACAAGCGATATGTTGGAGCTGCAGCGAACAAAATTTGCGAAGGCAATCTCCTGAGGTACACCGTGTGCTGAATCTTCCAAGGCTCTTGGTTCACGATAACGTCATGTAGTTCTGAGCACGTTGAAACCAGAAAAGCTAAATCCTGCAACTCTAGATGCTGAAGTAGTCCTTGCCGAAGTGGAAAGCTGAGAGATAGCAACGCAAGCGTCACATCTTCGAATGGTGGACGCACCAGGCAACCAGAGACACATACCTCCGCCGCCGTCGCTGTAGGGACAACGCAAAGCACAAGGCGTTGTTCTCCTAGCGCGAGGCAGACCTCCCACTGCAAGTCTACAGGAAAACTTCGCACGCATTGCTAGAAATCGTGTGTTGACAAACGGCGTCCAGGGCCGTGAACAAAGAAAACCGCGGCATTTCGTGCTGTCAAGAAAAGTCTCGCCATGCTCTCCAATCTTCTGTTAATTGGCAGATACTGTCGCCGCTCACCATCTTCTTGCACGATGAAGCCGTGACATGTAGCCCAGCAAGTTTGCAGGAACGTTGCCCCTCCTGTGACATCCTTCGTGCAATCATCTTCAAGCGGTACCTCTACAGGTTCACTGTAGCTACAAACACGACTTGTTTCAACGAGAGCTACCAGCTCTGAATCGACGCCTTCACTCACACTGAAGCCCGCCTGATCGGCATCAAGACTCACGGACCCGTGTTGCAGTTCATCTCCAGCTGCGTTCAGCCTTAGCTCATCCGCAACTTTCAATCGCAAGCAAACGCATCAACAGGACATTGCATGCAGAAGACGGTTTGTCGGATGCTTTGACATCGTGGGTATAGACATTCGCGCTCTCGTCCAATGCCTGGAACAACACAGAACTACTTCTCACACATTTGCTGTACAATCATTACATGCATCCTTCTGCTTCAATCCGGAAGACGCCGTCCACTTCCAGAAGGTTAAGTGATTCTGCTCTTGCGACCACGCCAGTGCTGTGCCACGCCGAGTACGTAAACTCAGCGGCTTGCATTCATGCGTTCTGTGCGTCTGGTTTACCCAAAGACCTTCTTCATTTCTGCGAACAGCTACAAAATGCTCGCGGAAGCAAACCACGAAGCTGCCGTGGGAGTTCAATGCGTGGATGGGGACAGCAACCACGCAACGCTTCAGTGCGTCTCGGTGGCTTCTGTTATAGTCCACTATCCGTATGCAGCTTAGCGGCCCATATGGCGCCAGAAACCGATCCCCATCGGCTTTGGCCCAGAACGGTCCATCGCGGGAGTAAGGAATCTTGTAACCAAGACCACGCAAGCTGTCAATAAGGCAAGTGTCAAGGAACTTGTCATTATTTCCTGAAGCAATATAGCAAGATCTTCGCTCAACCACTGGCAAACGGGTTAAGTGGAAGTCTTCCCTGGCCTTCCTGGCGCACACCACTGTGCAGCGGCGCCATTCCTGTTTCGGCGTCAGAGCTGCATTCTCACTTGACAGGTGTGTTTGCTTTGCATAATGGCACAGCACTTCGCTCCTGCTCGCAAGTCCTGGAGACGAAGCTTCGCGGTAGAGCTGGCGGCGCTTGGCCCTGGTCCGTTTACAAATACCCTAGCAAACGGATTGCTACGGTATACAAGATGAGTGCTCGAACCTCGACACCGACGATAGCCTCTGTACCAGGCTGTTCGACTGATACGAGACCATGACCGCAAGTCCTATCAGAACATTGGCGTTTTAAGTCATTGTCGGCAAACTTTGCGATTGCAAAGTCGTGGAACCTTTGCCACAGAAATCTTGGTGGTGGTCAACCGGCACCGCTTCCAGATGCAGTGTATCAGGGTCGTGCCTTACATGCGATGACGGTTTCGGAAGATCTTGAACACATATTGTTTGAGGGCTCTTTGTTTCAGGCTAGAAACACCAGTCGCTTGGCGGATTCCACAGGGAATTCGTCGAAGCTGCAATTTGCTGCTGTCCAAATCCAGTAGATTCCCCTGGAATTTGTTGCTGGCGAGCGCAACAACAACAACAAGACCAAAAACACATGCGCAACTAATGTCAGGCAAGATGACATCGAAGATCGCCAGGCACATCCTCACTGAGAAGGGCCATGGTCCTCCGCTCGGCATCGTGGTGAGCCTGCACCACAAGCGATCACATGAGGTCGTATCGAACTTTAAGTCTGTCCAACCTCCATCCTTTGCAGGTACAGTCCTGCAAGATTTGTCTTCACCTTGTCAGGAGCATTGAAATCCCGTGGAAGGTTTCCTACAGCACAGGTTCAACACTTGGCATGCAGACATTCGCCTTGCGCGGATACATGCCTTGAATGCAATGTCTCCCGACCCCAGGGAGTAGCTCCTCATGGCGAGTGAATGATGATGGTGTTGTTCCTTGGATTGTTCTATCATAAAGCCTGAACTTGACGTGGAAGTCTTTCATGGTGAGCTGTACCTCTACAAGACAAGGTCATCGAAATCTCTATGCCAGTCACAACGAAATAGACTTAGATGCGTGCTCTGCGTGGATCAGCTCTTGCATGAACTTTTCACCATGTCCTTCCTTTAGGATCGATGCCTGTCGCTGCCTGCGCACTTTGCGAAAACGGAAACGCAGCTCGGGTTGAATGGAGTTGAATCTTCAATCAAATTTCGAACGTTGCACCTTGCGCGCTCATCGCGCCACATGAGCACCATTTCCGGCCTGTGGCTGATGAACAGTCAGTGTTGCGTGATGTTGTCAGCGCAAGATCCGAGAGGAAAGAAGGCCCCGGGCTGTGTTTTCTGCCAGCGTCCAGCATCATTTCAAAACCCTGTCACTGTGTCGTTCATTGGATCTAAACTTGACAAAAAAGAACAATCAAGCAGGATCCACATAACGACATGTGCTTGGCGGTGCTGGAGACCTCGTCGGGTTCGGCCGTGCTTGCGGCCTCACACCTGAGGATGACATACTTGAATTCCATTCTGTCCAAAACCGTGTGCTTGCAGGCCCAGTCGCCGATTGCATCCTCCACAAACAGCTCCGAGTCCTTCATGTGACTAGAGAACAGCACTCGAAACAGCGGTATCTTTTGGATGTTACGCGGCTCTGATTCAAACTAGCATCTGCGAGCAGCCCCGGCGAGTGACGCGCTCATTGTCAACCTGAGACAAACGCAAAGTCACACGAGTGTCCAGAGTCAACAACAACCAAAGATTTTCCAGGATACCCTGTTCCAACTGAAACACGTGTCCAACATCAGTTCGGCGGTATCAGCTGAATTTTTCGAGTTGCGTAGTCTAGGAACGTGACACGTGACATTGGGCGTGCGACTGGGGTAAGGTTGCCTGCCTCTAAGCACGAACTTGTGCTTGAAAGCAAGTTCACAGAAGACATACATCAGAACCAACATACTGATAAATTGAACTTGCTGTTTCTAAACGAGAAATCAAATCAGACACGTAACTCCACTTCCTCGTCGTTGAACCACGGATACTGCGAGAAGCGGTTCATGGCAACCTCAGCTCAGTGCTTTGCATGAACACAAGCAGCAAACAAGTCAATCACGACATGTTCGCTCTTGGTTGCCGACAACGATGTTGGAAACGATGTTGTAAGCAAGTCTTAAGTTACAGAAAGTTGCTAGTTGCTCAAGCCGAAACTTTACGGAGAGTCGTTGACGGCTGCTGTTCAAAGCATGGATACGCAAGCTCGGGAAAGCACTCGTAGTAGCCAAGTTAAAGCTTCGTTTTTTCAACTTTCCGCAGTTCGCTCGGACAGCTCTCTTCTCAGCGGTGTGGCGAAGATTTCGTAATTTCTGAAGAGCATGAGTCAGCTTGGTAAAGCGGTCTCGGCTTTGGCCGGGCTTGAACTATTTAGTTTGCTTGTGCGCACCCTTGCCCACTGGCTTGCAGTACATTGGCAACTACTGCCCGGTAAGAGAACGCGCTGGCCCTAAGGGCTGCCAGCATTCGGAAGAAAGAAATCGAACACTGTATCTCATCTACAGGTTTTGTTCGTCTACGAAAATCTGGTCTTGAACAGATGATTAGCTTCTAGCTACTACGGCAGAGATAAATCTTCAGCCGAGCTTATTCTTGAGCCAAAGTTGCGTTACGCGCGAAGCAATTGAAAGCACACGTTGCATGGTCCGGCCAACGGTACCATGGCTTCAAAGCAATGTAACAAACTCTACAAGATGGAGCCTTGCTCTATGTACATGGCAACCCACGACATAATGCTCATAGCCAGTATTGCGACACCTGTGAATTGGACTAGCTATCGAGGTTGTTCGCACTTCTCCATGCAAGTTTAACGACACCACTTACAGCCGCGCCCCGGTTGACGCTCTCAGCCTCAGCGGAGAACGGGGAGTTCCGCATGCTCAAACTCTGCTGTACCAAAAGAGCAGGCAACCGTCCTAGGCATGACACTCTCTTTTGCGCTGCAACGGGCAACAGAGCGGTTCGCCGCAGGTGTTGTTCGTTTAAAGTCGAACTCGCCGTTTTGGGGCGGTTCGCTCCCTTCGGGCATGGGAAAAGCCTCTGCCGCCTGCATTTAGAAACATAGCAGCGCGTGTCATGCCGGAGTTCGGTCCCTTTAGAAAACGGGGCACAGGGGAAGCCACACGAAACACGCTTGTCCCATCCACTCTTGTCCGCGTTTTTGAAGCTTCGCCTCAACTCACAAATGCACTCACATAAAACAAAGGCGGATCGCCAGTCCGCCCACTGTACATCGGAGCCTTTGGCCCCCATTCTGGCGGAACGCCTGTGCACAGGGCTTACTCCCGAAGAGCTCTTTTTGAGAGCTTCAGAGGCGGTACCCGCCCACGGCCGACCTTCTAGCTGAATCATCAGCTGGTAAGTCAGCTTCTGCTTGGGCGGTATCGCCTGCTTCCTCCCTTCCCTCAATCGTCGCAGAAAATGCCGAGGGTTGAGCTTCCGGCGGATCGTTGCCCTGCTGAGGAGGAACTGGCCGCCTGGTACCTGGATCTTCCGGAGAATTGGCGGGAGGTCGTGGAAGATCTGGCCGCCCGGCTGCGGTTGTACTGGTCGGTGCCGACGAGCTCGCAGTCGAGGTGCTCGATGTAGCATTCCCTTGGGGTGGAGCACCCGTGTGGGGTGGTGCACCCGCCGACTTGGAAGCTGTTGTCGGCTCCGCTCTCTCCGCATCGGCCCGGACTCTGGCCTCCAAATAGTCCAGGAATTGCTCCATCGTGTAGCAATCCCCGACTTCGTCTTGGGTCCAGGTGACACCTTGCCTTTCCAGCCGCTCCAGCCTGTTCAGCAGGTAGAGCCGGTGGGAGCGACCTAAGCTCATCATCGGAGGCAAGGTCCTCACCGTTTGCAAGGGTGTGGCCCTGGGCTGTAGCGCCACGTTGCCCTGCGCCACTTGGTGCTGTACCGCACGAAAGCGAGAGCGATGTCGCTGGAAGGCAGCCGCCAAGGTCACTCCAGCCTCGAGGTCAGCCACATACTTTGGGTCATTCCTGGCAGTGTCGTTGGTGGCTTTCACCTTGACGTTGCCTGACCCTTCCTAACCTCGCAGCTGGGCGGTACGCCTGATGGTGTCGGCCAGCAGTCCTCCCATGACGGCACTGGAGCTGCTCGCCAAGTTCTCCAGGAGTGCCCTCGGCTGCCCAGCGTTCAAACCCCTCATTCTTTGCTCCAGCTCCGCGCACTCACTCACTCACTCTCTCTCTCTCTCTCTCTCTCTCTCTCTCTCCAGCGGACCACCTCTGCAACCTCATCCTCGTTGAGGTCAATGTCGTTCTCGGCCTCCTCATCGTCGGAAACCACACATTGCTCCTTGTTGCGGTTGCACATAGGGCAAGACGACTTGGAGATGAGCACCCCAAAAGAACACCGTTTGCAAAACCAATGCATGGCTCTCCCCACTGTGTTCCCAGAGCCGGCACCGGCGGGTGCGAGGATTGGGCGGAGTCGCCAGCACCTCCTTCCGCAGGCGGTACGCCTTCATCGGGTGGAACCGCAGGTTCATCGCCCAGCATCCGCATGGCCCAACGCCCCATAACATTTCGAGCTTGATCTGCTTCAGCGTAGGTCTCCGCCAAGAGAAGCTGGTGCAGTGGAGCCGGGTAAATGCATGGGAGGTCAGTTCGACCAGGGCGTGGTGGCCGCTCTCCTGCCCGATAGTCCTGACCAAGACTCGGATTCCGAAGAAAGTCTTGGTACGTGAACATAGTGCGGTGGTCACCAGTCGCAGGGCTTAGGGGCGGTAGGTCACCTTGAGGTTCAGGGTAAGCCTCCTGCAAATCCATGAAGCACGGGTTGCTCTGGTTGGCCGCGTAGATCCGGGACATATAGCCCTTGCGACGGGCCCAGTGCAGAATGTCCTGGGCTATCCGTCTGATGACGATGACGCCGACCCGTCCCCAGGATTGCAAGCCGCACAAAGCCCGACGGCACATAACAACATGTTGGAAGACGGACCAGGGCAGCACCATATGTGGCGTCGACTCATCCAGCGCCCGAACGGTGAACCAAAGCGCTTCTCCATTGGAGACCACAATGGCCATCGGTCGGTCCTTTTCTGCAGGTCCCCTTGCTTTCTTAGGGGCCGGCCCGGGTGGAGGCTCCACCACCGTTTGAAGACCCCTCATGTGCAAAATCCCCTGGCGCATACCTCTTCGGCTCCACTGGGGTAGGTGGAAGCTGCTGGGCGGTGCGCCCATGCCCTTCCCTTTGCCCATGCCTTTGTTGGCGAAATAGGAACAGCTCCAGGTGGGAGTCGGCGAGCTCGCTGAGGCCGTGGCTGCCCCGGATGGTGACACCTCAGGTTCTTCCTCCATGCGCTCGCTCTCGGCTAGGCCGGGAGGTGGGCCACCCAAAGACTGAATTGACTCCCACGCCTTCGCCGAAGCCTTGCCACTGTAAGCCTCTTCTGCCAGAGCCCCAAGACACCCATCAATGATGTCTCGCCTGTTCAGCACCACTGTGGCTGTAGACGCCCGAGGGTGGAACAAAAAAAGCATCCGGAGAGGGGCCATTGTTGATAAGGGACCCGTGTTTGGGACGCCAACAGCTGCAGCCCGGGCATTGATTTCTCTTACAGAGATTTCATCCTGGCAGTTAGGGCATATCAATGGGTTGCCTTCTCCAGCACGTTCCCCAGGGCATGTTGGTAACGTCCGCAACCATTGCACCCGTAGCGATGAGTCCACTAGGTTCCCCGCATCCTCCGCAGATTTAACGGATAGTGGAGGGGAACCAAGAAGGCGGTGGCGCCTTCGTAGGAATCCTCTCCTGTGGGGTTGCCTTGGGGGGCGGAGCGCCCGACCTCGGAGCCTGCGAGGGCTTCGGGGCTGGAGCAGCCTTTTTCGGTGGCGGAGCTGAGGAAGGACTGTTAGGTCGTGCTTTCGGAAGGTCGTAGGCTGGTCGTGGGATCCGACAGACCGGGCAGCTATCTCCTGGAGGAGGGGCCGGCTTGGGCCGTGACTCCCTTGTGCTCGATGGGGGTGGTGGCGGTGGCGCCTTCTTTGTGCTCGTGCGGGGTGGAGCGCCAGCAGACGAAGAGTTGGGCTCAGGCCCATCCAGGGCCTCCCCTGTTCCCCCGTGTCCACTAGCTTCAGGACCACGAAGAGGCCACGATCTGGACTTTTGCCTTGGGCATTGGGGGGACCCTCCTGGGCGGTGATCGCTCGGTCGGCGCTCGTAGCGCCACCTTCGGTGGTTGCGCACCCATCCGCATCGCATACACCATGCTTCGCCCCAGTATTGATGGTGACCGCATTGGTTGCAGCAACGTAGGACTCGTCCACAGCGAACATGCTGGTTTCCGTCGATATCAGGCCCAGATCCTCGAGGACTCCGTCTCCGGGCCAGTGGAGAACGGCGTCCCCCAACGACCCTTGCCCCTTCCTCTTGCAGAGGAGCTGGGGCCGGGACCGCGCCCAGGGGGCGGTGGCGCCTTACCGGTGCCCTTACTTGACGGTGGCGGTGACAATCTTTCCCACGAGGAACTCGAGCTTTGAGGGGGAGCTTTTGGCGGTGGCGCCTGATTCCACCACCCATGGTGGGGGGCGGTACCGGTGTGATGGACACTTGCAGGCTATTTGACATGCCCTTGCTTGCAACAGTGTAAGACATCTGCACGAAAGACACGTCAAATAGACGCTGAAATTTTCGCCGGCCGAGAGCATGCTGTGCCGCGAGAGCATGCTGTGCCGCAGTTCCCCGGCCAGGAGGGCGCGGAGGGCGCGGAGGGCGCTGAGGGCGCGGAGGCGCTGAGGGCGCGGAGGGCGCTGAGCGAGGCGCTGAGGGCGCGGAGCGCGCTGAGGGCGCGGAGGGCGCGGAGGGCGCTGAGCGCGCTGAGGGCGCTGAGGGCGCGGAGCGTGCTGAGGGCGCTGAGGGCGCTGAGGGCGCTGAGGGCGCGGAGCGCTCTGAGGGCGCTGAGGGCGCTGAGGGCGCTGCTTGGGCAGGGCGTGTGGGTTAGTATGCACTTACATACTTTTATTAAGTAGATACAGAAGTTACAGCATATAGGTAACTACAACATAGCATGTCTTATAAGTCCACATATCGTAACTCAGTTATCGGACTTAGCTAAGTGCACATAGAAGATGTAGATAGCAACATTCCCATAGAATGAATGCAACATTCGAAGTATACATAAACGCCGTCGTGCAGGCCAAAATTGCTCGCAGGCAGGTGCAAATTCATGTTTTTCTAGGTGCATTCACTCCATCATGGCACAACCCTGACTCTGCCAGGGCCTTCGGGCACATACAGGCATGCAGACTGAATGCCCGATGAGGCCACGAAACGAGCCCCCTCCGCATTCTGCTGGTACATGTTTCGACCAAGGCCAGCAAACGGCTGCAGCAAAGTGACAAGGTCGCCGGAGCCGAGTCGTGCATGCAACCACACTTCGGCTACATCACCGGACTTCAGCTTAACAAAGTCAGCTTTGTGGACAATGCAGCCAGGTGAAACCTGAGCTGCAAAAGCCCCTTGAGCTTGGCCCACGGAAGCACTCACCAAACTCGCCATGAGAAGAAGGCTCGCAGGCTTGGGGGGGATCAAATGCGGCTGCACAAGTCCGGTGCTGCCTTCCATTTTTAGGAGGAGCCGGCCGAGCACATCCTTCATGATGGCATCCTCGAAACCCTTAGTAGGGTTTTTGATGTGATCTGCAAAGTTCTTGACCTCCTTGTGCTTCCTCTCGTGCGTAAAGCACGACACCAGGTCTTTGCTTGCAGCCATGCTGCCCAGGTGTTGGGCATAATGGAATTTCGGAGTGCAGTGGTCTTCGCCATGTGCTCTTATGAAGGCTTGGCAATGCTGCTGTATGGCTCCTTCCAAACCACGACTGGCATCACTTTCGCCACGATTGATGGACAAAAGAATGTCCAAGACAATGCACAACTTCAAGAAAGACCTGACGGCCAACTTGAGTGCATCGTCCATGCTAGACACATCCAAGCTCAGCAGAAACATCCGCACCAAAGGATAGGCATTGAGCCCTTGCGAGGCTGACGACTTGAACTCGTTCGGCGAGGTTTTCTTTTTGAAAAGCTGCAATGTCTCATTGATTCTACCACGAAGGTTCTGGGGCCATTGGATCTGCATCATGTAAGCCAACAAAGTCTCCGCCGAATGACCGGCACTGTACAACAGGGGCAGCAATAAGCCCATTTCTGTTTGCCCCAGGCCCGTCACGAGAAACACGTGCATCCAGTCAAACATTAACGACTGCACGAGTGGCATGGACCGATAATGCAGGACTCCATTGGGGTTGCAGTTGAGACCCAAGGATTGTTCCAATCGAGTATAATCCTTCTTCGACATCGTCGCCTGCCGCCTTTCCAGTAGCTCGTGTGCCCGAAAGATTTCAGCATCTGTCCGGAGGACGAAATCGTTCGGATCCGTGCAGGATATGCTCCTTAAAGTGCCAGTCGCATCGTAATCTTCAGCAGCATTGATTCTGCTGATGATGTTGGAGCACAGGGGACACGGCAAGGTCCCCGATGCTCCTTTCACATCAAAAACAAACTTCCAAGCTGATTCGTCGCCCAGCATAGATCCCAACTTTGCGAAAAACATGCATCTCTGCCCATCGGGCATCGTCAACATGCAGCCAGTCGTCAGAGCTTTCACAGGGCCTGAGCTGATCAGTTCGTGGGTGAGGCCTGAAAGTCCTCCTAGCAGCTGGTTCACCACAGAACTCCTTGCCAGGGAGAGGCAAAACCAGAAGTTTTCCCGGCACCTTGCCTCGGCGCCAAACTGGTCAAAGGTCACATAGAACCCGTGTACTTTCCTGCTATTGGAAACTTTGAGCTGGTTGCCAGGACTTATCTCGTCCGAATATAGTGTCATGGTCCATGCACGATCTGGCCCATTCGGATGCACGTGCATCCTCTTCTGGAAGAAGGTTGCGAACTGCGGAAGGTCGTTGCGCAAATGCCACAAAAAAGCAGGCAGATTCAACACTGGCAGATTCACCTGAGACTCGTCCTTTTGCAACTTCACGGGCGATATGTGTGATCAACGAACCGTGAGGAGTTTGCATGTCGATGTGCTCATCCCTGGCTTCTTCTGGACCCAGCATCCGGAAGAGGGGTTTCCTTCAGTTCCTTCAACACTGCCTGTGCTTTCGGCCCAATGCAGCCAGAGCCATCTTTATGGATCCTGCTCGCGAGCGTAAGAAAGCTCTGCAAGCGAAATAAGAATCATATTCGAGATACTCGCAATCAGTCCTACATACAGATCTGAAAGTGTATACGGCTATATACAGAAACGATTCTAAGGTAGCAGTGCATCATGGCATGGAACACACACGAGGTCGACATAACCACACAAGTGAAGCCACTGCAGACTGATGTGCAAAACGGCACTGGCACAAAAGAGCTGCCAACATGTCGGTTCATATGAGGCGTGTGTCGCAGATAACGATGCACCTTCTTTTTCTCGCAGCAGAAACACGTGTTCCGTGGGTTCTTTGATTGCATATAGTGCAGAACATAAATGCATCCAGACCCCGTTCATGGAGCATGCATGGCCTACATACAACTCGTGAGCATGGCTGTGAACATTCGGCACAGCAGTGGCATTGCTCCTGCATTAGCATATACTACTTTACATAGCAACTCGGCCGGCAGCCAGGGCTCCAGCGACACTTCGAGCAACCGTGTGGTCGCAGGGCCAATCTCTTCTTCATCGGCAAGTTGGCATAGTACTCCCGTGTGCCGGTCGCTGGGTTCGCCATGGCCTTTGCCTTTGCCATGGCGGGCTTCTTCATCACCTTGGTGCTGTTGCCCTCCCCCTTGCCATTGCCCTTCTTGCCGACGGTCTTGTCGCCATTCGTGCCCTTCTTGCCCTTGCCCTTGCCCTTCGTTTTTTTGGCGCCTTTTCCCTTGCCCTTTGCACTACCATTCTTGAAAGATGTGGAGGCACGACTCCTCTCACCCTTCTTCTCGTCCAAGGAATTTGACACAAGGGCGGCAGCGGCAAGGATCCCGTCATCGTCCAGCTCCGTTTGAACCGTCTTGCCAGGTGCGACCCCACCAGCAGGTGGCGAATTTTGAAGATCCTGAAAGACGGTTGCGGTCTCACGACTCGGCGACTGCAGGGCAACTTGTGATGGCTGCTGCACACCAGCAGTGCAAGCTGCATTTTGACCACTGGCACTGGAGGACGATGTG